>UCQR01074669.1:12708-28310 GCA_900474235.1 Cecidostiba semifascia
ACAAATATATAACGTGTAAAATTTCTCATGTACGCAGCGAAACGAAAAAAAAACAACGCGTCACCAGAACGTCGGCTTCATTTTTTTCGCTCGCGCGTGTGTGGTTTGAAACAACATTGTCGCTTTGAGCGCTTTTTCCAGTGTATATAGTATATAGCATATACGTGTGTTCGAACGATCGGCCCTCGTGTTATGCTTTTTTTTGCTCTCTTGTTTGTAGACGCCATTCATTCCTTTGGCCTCATGCGAAATTTTTCGCTTCTGCAAGCTCGCCGGCCTTTTTGACGCGCGCGCTTTGCGAAAGGAAAAAAAGCTCGACCTGTCGGTACAATGCGACCTTTTGCGCATATTGTTTTTTTCCACAGAGAGCGAGTTTCTTTATGTTTTGCATTTTCCACGTGTAAGGCAACTCTTTTGGAATAGCGCGTATTCGAGAGGGCTGAATTGTTTTTCGCGGAATTTGATTAAACTTTTAATTATTTCGAACGTATATATATGAGCGAGACTATTATTCTTCGCGAGTTCATTTTCCTATACGACGCGGTAAAAACATATTTTTCTCGTTGAAAAACAAGCATCGTTCACAGAAACGAAGGTTGCTTCTACAATAAAAATCTGTCTATTTATGTTTTCAAATTGAAACAAATCACACCAGGTGCACTGCAATAAGCTTGCAATACCCCGGATAAAATTGAAAAAGATCCTCGGCGTGTAAACGACCGCTGCAATTCATATTAATCGGCGGGCGCGATTTGAAAAGGAACCCGCCGTGTGCTACAGTGTGTAATTAAAAAATACAACGAAAAATAGCGCGGCCAGGCGGAAATTAAAAAAAATAAATCCTCTCTGCAACTAAGCGCGCAAGCAATTCCATTTCCGTGTTCTATATACACGTGCCCTCCCCCCCATAAACCATAAATACAATTCTTCCTGCAGGTGCAATTAAACATTTGTGCCAATTACTCTCGAGCTTTTTCGTTCTCACAGTCCGCCTCCTCCTCTAATTTGAATAAAGAAGACATTTTGCAAGCTGGACGAAAAAAAGAGAGCTGCAGGTGAATATTCCGCGAAACAGTGCCGCGTTTGCATTATGAAAACGGTTGCCAAGTAGGCCGCGTAGTGTGTTTGCGGTGTGTCGTTCGACGCATCGCTCTCTCTCACTCTCGCGCTTGTGCTGTAGTTGAGTTTGTTCCGGCAATTAAACTGCGTGGCTATGCAGCTACTGCATTAGGATGACGGAAATTTCTTTATGCCGAGTGTGGCAAAGGGCTACATACCAGACTGGCTGTTTGCGCAACGGTACAGGGGAAGTGCTCATCGTTGCTGTTTGAGTGTGGAGAGTTGCTCTGATGTGGAAGAATGAAATACATTTGCGATGTCGAATTATGTAACTCGTCGTCAGGGCGTGTATGATGTAGACAGTGGAATAACGTTATGAAAATTAGAGCATTTTATTTATTAATTACGATTACATAATTTTCGCATGGAAAAACAGCTGCTTGTTTTACGCTTATGTAAAAATACACAAAAGGTCATCATCTCTCGTATATCCAGTTTAATTAATCGAATTACAAGGGAAACTGCATACTTTTGACATCGTTAAAAAATTCTGAGAAATCCAATTATACCATCGTTGGTCGCTGCGCATTTTAAAACGCTATTGACATCCAGGTATAAGCAGCGTTGATTAAAACACAAACTCTTCCTCCCCGTCCGACTAAACCCGACTCGTTCTACTTAAAACCACTCATCCCTCGAATGATAAACTTCAAAAAAGCATACCGTTGAAATAAATACAAGCATCTAAAACTCACCGCAAAATCCTCCGTCTCTGTCTCGCAGGTACGGGAGTCCACATCACAGCCGGTCGCAATCGGTAAGGACACCGGGCAGTCGAGCATCAGGTCGACCCAACTACCTATGCCTGCCCCAACAGAGGTCGAGGGTCGCCAGTATGCCCAACACCGGCGTCGAGGAGGAATACTACCGGCTAAGGCATTTCAGCATCACCACCAAGGGGGTGGTCAACCGGGGCGACTCCCTCAAGAGCCGTCGCTCACGCTCCAACAATAGCGTCGCCTCCAGCAACTCGAGGTGCGTATACGTGTATATATACGAGCTTGTAGATGTGTATGATGCCAGGTGTCGCGTTACGCTCGACGAATCGTGGAATGGGGTTATTGGCTTTGCGGAGGGATAAGGGGTGAACATTCGCCAAGGGGATTGACTGTGTTTGATTGGAAATCAGGGTTTTTAAGTACGGATTATATGGACGCTTGAGGAGGTATGTCATTTCTCAAACTAGATCCTTATTGGCTTTAGCGAATTATTTTTAACGAATTTTTTTCTCTAAATAATCGACTTACAACAACAGCATTTTACGCAAAAAAAAAGAGAATCCACTCAGACTATAAAGCGCGCGAGATAGGAATTTCCACTTCGAGAAATTAAGCGCTTTTGTGACACATCTTGTTTCGCGTCGACGTATGTTCTCTCCGGCACGTTTTCCTTTTTCCTGCTGTCTTTCATCGCAGCCGACACACCCAGACACAACGCGGAGCTCTCGTCCGTTTCTTTTTTACGCTCCAACGAAGCTGCTTCTCCGGGTGTATGTGTGTGTGTACGAGCAAAGCTATTTTCATCCCGTTGTGTGTAGCTTGGCGCATTCATCTCGACTTTTTTTTTGCTACAGCTGCTGTGTATACATAGACCAACTTCCTCCCGTGTACGCGCTTACTTTATGCTTCCTGCTATATACATTGTTTCGTTTTTCTCGCGGCTATATCTTTGCATTATACGCGGGGAGATGGGATAATTTTGATTTTCTGCAGCGGTGGATCATCTCTCGTTGAAAAATAAATGTTGTGAGTGTAATTTAATTTTATTCAACGTGCATTATATAAGTAGAATGTATATCCATAAAAAAGGATAAAACTACGAACGTTTAAATGTCATACTTATTACTTCTTCTTCTGTTTACCATTTACAACCGTGTATCTACTCTCTTAATCCCAAATAGTAAAATTTCACTATTTGATAGTGAATAGTCACTTTCTTAAATAGTGAAAGGCCGGTCACTACGAAATAGTGAATACTCACTATTTAAAATAGTGAAAATAATTTACTTTTTCAAATAGTAAGTATTTCACTATACAAAATAGTGACTATTCACTATTTCAAAGTGAAAAAATGACATTTTTTCCAAATATTGAAGTTATTCACTATTTCAGTAGTGAAAAAATTTTCGCTATTTACAATAGTGAACATTCCACTATTTGGCATTAAGAGAGTATACATGCATAATACAACCGTATATAGAGCACACAGCATCAGTCTCGCCATATACATATTCATTCCCATTTCCCCTCTACATCTCGCGTCGCTATTTTTCTCTCCACCGCCTATTCCCCGGTTGCACCTTTAAAATAGTGATCTCCGCGCTGCTTTTTGCCAGCGTGCTCTGTGTGTTTCTTCTCTTTGTCGTCATCGCTCTCCTCCGCACCTTATACCCATCTACTCTCTCCTCTCAATTTCTCGCGCAGTAGCATTTCTCCTCTCCCAACGGTGTGCTCTTTTCCTCGGAGCTTTTTCGCGCGTGTCTCTCTCGTATCGCTTGGCTGCCGGTGCTTTGTTCCTCTTTGAGTAATTTTTAAACGGCTACTTTAGCCGGTAATTGCGGGTCCCATTTGCGAGAGGGGAAATAGTTTACAATGGAATTAGGCTGTAAATCACGTTATCTCGGAATGACTGCGAAGCTCTCCTGGGGAGCTTTTAGGACTATCTAAAAACTCCATCTGATTGGATGATAAAGTTCAAGGCGACGGTGAGTTCGTTATAAGTATAAGCGTTGTTATAGCGTTTTCTTTGCTAAATAGAATTTTTATAAGGTTGACGAGGTGGAACATAGTTTTTAGTTCTCGAATACGCGAAAAGAGATTGATTGCGAGAGCGGACGTTGAGTTTGGAAAATGTTGCTGCAGAAGCGGTGAGAAAAAAATCGATCTATTGCGCAAAGATAATATTGCGTTAACGTGAAAGTTCAGGCTGTGCTACTGCCCGTAGAAAAATTACGTCAAACAAACTTCGTGCTAATATCGTTACAGCGAAACTGATTAAATTGCTGACCAAACAGCAGGCCCGCTTCGACCGTGCTCGGGGTTAGAAAAAAAAGAAACTTTGTACAAAAGAATTTTGTGAAAAGCATAATGTAGTTATAACATATTACGCCCTTAATTAAACCTTTATTTGTTCATCAAAAATGAATAAGACAGGCCAGCGAGCTTCTAGCAAGTTCGACCATGCTCGTCCAGATGAATATTACAAAATTAGTTCAGCTCTTGCAAACTTCCACAGCTGTAATCAGACCTGGTACTTACACCAATATCCGTCCGACCATTCCCGACTCGTTCTACTCGACCACACACAAGACACAACTGTTTAACCTAAAAATCATCGAAAATAATTCCTCTCAATCTCCCCGTCAAAATAATTTAATATCCACAACTCCCTCCCAACCATAACTCCAGCGAAATAACCTCCGAAATGAAACCATCAAAAATCCCCGAATACTTCCACAGCGACATCCTTCTTCCCCTGCAAGCTCAATTTCGTCTGAAAATACAGGTTTCCTCTATATAGTCATCCGACAATTCCAGCACTCGGCTCAGCCAACATTTCCTCGCGTGTCGCATGCGCGCCCGCCTCCTTCTTTACTAATCCGAGAGCAGCTCGCGCGAATTACACGAGTGCCCTTCTCGTTATCCTCTCTGTACCACCCGCCACAGTGTAGATCTTGCGCGGAAGGAGGTTAAGCAAATTTCCCTCGATCTCGTATACGTCGATGCTTCGTTGTCACACGGGGAAGATTATAGCCTTTGTGAATTCTATGAAAATTTGCCCGGCGGCGAATTAGGAAAAGCTTCTTTTTTTCCTCGATCGACAACGAGTTTCTAATGGGATTGTGCTTGCGCGGCTGAAAGGAATGCGGCGTCGTGTTTTCCGAAGATTGAACTTTTGCCTAACGAAGCGTTAACCGCTATATAGTCTGTTTCACGGTTAATTGTATACTTTTAAAAGAAGAGGGGGGGACTAATGAGACTTTGGAAAGAATTCTAGAAGGTAATAAACTTTTGCTCGTGTGCGTAGGTGTCTAAAAAGTAATGTTTTTACATTATAACCCGTTGCCTTAACCATCACACACTTAATCAAAGTCCGGAAAATTCTCAAAGCGAATACTAAGCAACGACAAGTATAGCTCGCAGTATCCGACGGGTCCAGTATATCTAGCGGGACACACAGCTCCTCCTTCCCCAAAGAAAGCAATCTCTGTAAAATAATTCATGCCTTCGGCAAAGGACTACTGCGCTTATCCGTACGAGTAAGTCCGAGGGATATATAAGCTCGCGAGTATTTTCCCGCCGAAAACCCATTCGCAACGAAACGAGATCCCTCTCTACCATCGGTAAAGTGGCTTTTGCCCAGGATATATCACCGAGTGCGAGAAAAAAAAACACTACATTATTTTGAAGTATGTATATATGCTAGACGAAAGAGAAAAATAATAATAACACTGATTCGGAATAGCATTCGATCGGGCGTGAATAAACGAGTGAGAAAGCTTACCTGTCTGGAAAGCTCTCTGCGTATATACGTAGACTACATAAAAGAGAATTTATTCGCCTCTAAAGAGATAGCGCGCACGAGTGTGTCCTGCAGCTCTCATGACTCGGTAACGCTGACCGCCTTTCGCGACACTTTTGCGAAGGATGTACGCTGTTGCCTCGAAAGCAGCGGCCGCTGCTGAATCAATTATTTTGATGGAAATATTGCATTACTATCGCATAAGATGCGCCTTGTACAGTGTTGCCGGCATTTTCGACAAAGTGGAGTATGCGAGAAAATAATCACACTGCATATTCATACACACTCGGTTGTGAGTTTGCATATGGAGATGTCGCGCGAAGAGGCTTTTTTTTATTTTGCTTACTGTTGCAGCTTTTGCTAGGGATTTGCTCTTTTTCAAACGTAAATCAACGTGTGTATGCGAAAGGGCTATATACTGCGAGTTTTGACGGAAGTGGTTTGCGTTGTCCACTGAGCGCAGTTATTATAAATAAAATGTCGATTGATTTTCGAAGTATAATTGGAAATCGCTCTCGTCAGTTGAATTATTACAGCGTCATCGTGTATATTCGCGATGTTCATGAAATTGTGAAATACCATCAGGAATGTAATATTTGGAGGAAAAATTAATTCGCTCGTTTGTTTGCGCGCATAACATGTAACATGTATCCAGTTAATTCTTTTATATGGAAAGTAATTTACTCGTGTATACCAAGCGAATTCGTATATGTACAAATTGAAATATTTCCGTATTGACGAAGCCATTTCGTTAAAATGTATACATCCTGTTTTACCTCGTTTCGAAAGAACGAGAGCTGTAACAACGATGAATAATTAAAATTTTCATTTTTCAGTATACCATACACGTGTATTATAGCTCGCAATTGTTTTAATAAAATTATACTTTCATCAACGTAAATGTCAAAGTTTGCTGTAAGACAATAGAGAAAACTGTACAAGATTTTGTCAACTATATGAGTTTTCAATTGATCGGCCGTCGTTTACTTAGGAGCATCACGATGTGACAACATTGGTAAACGAAATTCGATATCTACACGGAACATGGACAACCGCAACTCAAGATTTTCAAGTAAATAAGGACGTAAGCTCTAGATCGAACGCGTGAGTTTACGTGTGGCGATGAGGCGACGTAGACACACGTGTTTGACTTTAGAGAATCGTCCTCGACGTCCAAAGTTACTCGAAGCACAACTGCAACAGCGGCTGCTCAAGATTACCCGAGATTCGAGCGAACTATATATAAGTTATTCTAAAACAATATTGTAAGAGAGATAAAGTCGTATAGTTGCATCGATTTGAGTTGTACAAAAGCGTTTTATGGATTTTATCGAATTATTACGTTTTTTGAGATTGTCAGTTTGACGAACAGTCAATCAAGCTAAGTATATAATTTGCAATCAAAAGACTTGAATATTTCAGCGAAAGACTTTTTCAAAAGTAAACATCCATCCTAGCGAAGACTCGCCATTACTCATAGCTATAACACACACGCCTCCGACTCTCTCAGTTATTATTAAAGCTCAAACACTTTAAAAGTAAAAAATAAACCAGCTGCATCAGCCTGAAAGCCTCCAAAGGCTAACATAGAATACAAGCTCAACCCCCAGAGTGTACTCCATACACATATACACTGCACACACATACGCACACTTATCGTCGAACTTTTTCTAAACTAACGTGCGCGCGTGCGAAAAAGGTCAGTCTAAAAAGCTAGCTTAAAAATATTTCCCGCCAAAAGCGCCCCATGAATGGCATCGGCTTTCTCACATACATCACCGCAGTAGACTACATATAGACTCTCAATATATCGCGAGAAATTCACCCCCAAAGCCAGCTCGGCACACCTCAATGGAATCTCGTCATCGTCGTCGTCGTCGGTGGGGCACGGTTCAACGCCCACAATATCGCTTCTTTTATTATCACAGTAGCTAGATAATCCATATACTTTCCTAACGAAATTAGTCGGGTCAATGGATTTTACGCCGCCGCTGAGGGAGATACGGCTTCTATGCGCGCGCGCAAAGGCAAATTACTGCGCGTCGACGGCGTCTTTGAAACTTCTTTGCATCAAACTCTCTCTCTCTCACACACTCTTCGGATAACTTGTATATGCGTTATAAATGACCTTCCCGTATATATGCGCGGTGTTGAATTAATTTTCGTCCCTCGCGAGGTTGTATTATATAGACGTGTGTATGCCTTAGAGAGAGAGAGACAGAGAGAGAGGATGTATACTTTCTTGCGGCGCTCGAGAGGAGAGAGATTGATGGGCAAACTTTGGCTGATAAATGATTTGCGGATGAATCCAAGCCAGACGCACACGGTTATATGTATACCGCAAATTTTTGCTGCGATCGTGTGCAGCAGCAGAGATTCTTCATCCTCGAGGCGGTATATACAGGTATATAGATCTCATTCTTTGTCTCTATTATTTACGCGATTGTGTATTATAAAAGCGAGTATAATACTCCTGCGTCATCCTGATAAAAGGATAGTATGTATATATGCACGAAGAGTAGAAGAAAAGAGCAGCAAAGGAAATTGCGGAGGATCTCGCCTAATACTCTTGCCGTTCTCTCGTTATTATACAGTCAGCATTTCCTCTGACTTTCAACTGCATTTTCTTATCTACCTGTATATACGGCAATATCCAATTGCTCAGCCGTGGAAAAAGATACGAATGCGCGCGTCGAGGCAATTTCGGAGCATTATATACTACTGAGGCAAAGGCAGTGATCGAATGCTCTGCAGCGCGGATTCGATTGGGTTTATTTTTTGCTTGATAAGGCCCGACGGAGCCGATTTATTCGTACTTTTTTTCCCTTATTATCGAGCATCTGCGAAGGTATAAATCGCGTTTATTTGTATATTGGAGGAGGTTTAATAATGCGAAATAATACACGCGCGGTTATATTGGAAAGAGCGTTTTTTTATATTATATATTGTGCTTACGAGCTATACCTGCGCGAGTATTGTCTGATTTCATTCAGAAGGAATATAAATGCCGTTGTTGTATTTGATCAAGCGGAATTTCGTGTGTTAACGTGTACCTCTGGCTATAACGATGACGATGGGAATTATATTTTAAAAATAAATAAGCTCTCGAGCATTATACTTATTTACTTTTGTGTATATTGTTGTATTTTTTATGTATTTTTTATACGTTAAAAAAAATAATGTACCTACAGCAGCTTATTAAAATACGCATAAACCTCGTTTTATAGCCATCATCGTGTAAGTATCAGAAAATTTAATATGCGACGCTACATAAACGCACCAAAACTGATTACACGATGTAATACGCAGAGCAACGTCTAAGCGCTACTATGGTGAAAACGTAATTATAGTTATATGTAAGCGATGCAATTAAAAGCATTGATCGATCAACGGTATACAATAACGAATCTGGACTAAAACAATTGTGAAGAGAATTGATGGGTTCGTTAGCTGTAAATTGAAATAACCGAGCAACTATAATACTACGCACAAATAAACAGGCATCACGCGCAGTCCTTCTTTCAATCAATCATATTCCAACGAAAAATAAAATTGAAATAATTTCAATTTTACAATGCAAAACAGCTTCTCCGTATCCACAACTAAAAAACCTGACCGTATAATAATCGCAAAAAAGAACTAACGTAAATCCCTATCATATAACAACGAAGATCGCGAAACCGCAACACATACAACACAGACAACGGTGTCATGACGACAATGGCGTCGGTTAATCCTCGCTGGCGCGTAAATTCGCATGACAGGCTCCGGTCCTGTGTGACACGGCTGATGCGCATACGGATAAGCGTCGACGTCCGGAAAAGCTCGCTCACGCTTGATTTACGATAATTGCCCTGGACGCGACGAGCACAAGACGTTCCTTGCTTTTGGGTTCAACGCTCGATCGGATTTTCGGGCTTTCTTATCATATCCTCTTCCCCTTTCAAGATGTTAGAGTTATGACGAGGCTGTACACAGCATTAATCAGTATTTTGATGCGCGGTTTTTAGCGATGGCTTTATTGAGCTTGCGCAGATAAATCGAGGGGAGCATTTTTCCAGGAGAGGCAAAAGTGTTGGCCTGATGGGGTTATCAATTTTTTAGGCCAAGGGTGAGCCTTGTTGATGGTGAACTATTTGTCACTTGGTGTCGGGAGGGGTATAGCGGGGGATTATATGTGGGTAAAAAGTGTCTAGGAGTTAAAAGCTTTTCTTTTATTTATCAACGTACGAATTTTTTACTCTCGCGAGCTTTAAAGCTCTCGATCTCGAAGTGTTTTAAAGATAAGATAGGGGGAACGCCGCGATCGGCCATCTGCCCAACAAGTCTGAAGCAATAACCTAATAAAACCCTTTCCTTGCCAGTCGGCTTTACTTTCCTTTTCATACTCCGTGCCCGCGAGAGTTCAATGCTCGAGACTATAGAATTTCGGGGGTAAAGACCGCGAGCGCATATAGCTTCTTATCTCTCAGGCTGTCGCGGCACTCGAGGAAATCGAGTAGAAGCTTTTGACTGGTCTGTCATTCTACCGACTTCTCCTTTCCATTACTCAGTCGCTTATTGTATTTGACGTACGATATTGCTGCGTTCTTGCAGTTATTGGCAGAAAGTGAGTGGAAAGCGGTGTTTGGATATACTGTGTATCGAGTAAAAGTGTTCGAGATGTCTGACCATAAGTTCGCGATGCATCACTGAAATATTAGTAAAGGGGTGAATCGTTTGGGTTTAGCGTGAACCTTCAGAATTAATTGAACTGAAATGTTTATATTTATTTGCACAGCTATAATTCATCATTATCCGTAACACTATATTTACAAACGTGCTATGTTGAATATCGCGTTGATTGGATATTCGATTAAAATTCGAGCTTTGTTATCTCAATTTAGAAACCACCATCTCATAATACGCACTGCAGTTCCAACAATTTAAACAAACAATAATTCTCACGTTACCTTATATCCATCACCTCCAAAGTATACACCACTCTCACAGACGAGACTACAAATTCACAAAACTCACAATCACTGCCAAACAAAACACCACTGCAACCATATACAGTAGACTGCGCCCAGCTCACACATGCATTTCAGAAACAAACATCAGAGTAGCCGCGCGTGGTATTACTAAAACAGCTCGGGGGCGCGAAACTACGTCGAAGTAAAACATGTATTATACATAGCGTGGCCAGTGTAATCAGAGCATTATTAACTTGTAAACCTACGGCTTTGCGTGTTGCAGTACGGAACATCTGACCGCTTCGTACCCTGGCTCAGCGCGAAACTCGGCAGCTGGTTCGCTGGCAAGTTCGAGGGAGAGCAGCGCAAGCCAAGGACCTGCGCCATACAGGGTTCTTATGCTCGGTGCATCGGCTGTGGGAAAAAGCTCCCTCGTCTCGCAGTTCATGACGTCGGAGTACCTGCACGCCTACGACACGTCCATCGGTAAGTTTTGCTGAATTATTTATTTTTACGTTTTCGTTTGCATTTTTGCTTACGTTCTGGGGATTTTTACTGTTACGTTTGGCTGATTTAGTATAGTGGGGAATGAAGAAGCGACGTGTGGTCTGACCTATACTGGATTGAACTACTTAGAACATAGATAATAGCTGACTAGAAATTATGTCATATTGGATTATCGTAGTTACACGGGCAAGAATGTACAGGAATATTTTAATTAAGAGTAGAAAAAATTAAAACTCCCTTGTCTCATCTCGAAAACCTCACCCCCAGATAAACTTGCAGCCTCTTTCTCTCTCTGTACTTGTACCACTAGTGCGCGCAAGTCGTCAAGAGTTCGCTCGCTTCCGCAGCGAAATCTCAAGGGCGCAATCTCGAGTTCGAGAGAGAGAACGAACCCAATGATATCGCTTAACACCGACCCCCGCCTTCGCGAGTCTATCTCGTTTTATGTCCGGTGCGACAAGAACAGAAAGAGAGAGAACGAAAAAAAAGAAAAGAAAAAGCAAGCGGCAACGATAACGTCGCACGCAGACCGATAAGTTGGATTATTGCGAATGGAAGGCTATAGTGCGGAAGCGATCACCGGATTATTCCACTTATTGCTTCTTTCATCGGCGGCATCAGACTGCACTGATGCTAAATTGTATGAATATTGTAAATTTGCGTTTATATATACAAAGAGAATAATGTATATCGCTGATGCAGGCGGACGGAAGCGAAAGCAATAAAATAGCGGATGTCGAGTTCGTTCGCGGAAATTCTCTTATCGGTGGGCCGTGTATCTGCGCGATGATGAGAAATATACGGTGTGTCGATATTGAATGATGGAATTTCAATATTTCATTTGTTCGCCGCTGTCGCGGTCGGGAAATTGTCACTTACTTTTGTTGCTGAAGAATATACATCCGATGTGCCGTGGATTGGAATCGTTCGTTGACAAAAGGTGTGTTTGAATTTTTCATCGTATGAAAAATATCTATTGAAGGCATCTATATTGATCAATTAACCTACTGCGTACGTAGAGAGTGATTAATGGGAATGTAAATGAAATCGTTATTCACAATTATCCATAGCAAAGCGAAGAGGAAATGACGATTTAGCGTTTATCGTTGTTAATCAATTGTTCTAGCCCCAAGAAACTTAATATTCAACCATATCCGATTAGCACAAGGTCAATATTTTTTCTCGTATAAAATGCTAAATTGATGTTTCATGTTAATTTATATCGTCATTTTCGATATTTAAAATTATGCGTACTACACACCGTATTTCCATTTTGATGCGCCGCATTCTCATAAACGAAGTTTAAAGCCCCGTAACCTAGGGTATATAATAGCTTGTTTTACCTGAGAAATAGTAAACCAGAATACGATTTGTTATTTCAACCTAAACTACATCGCTTTAAATTGCGTTTAATTCTCGTTTTAAATGAATTCCGAGAGACTGTCGTGAAAATGATTAAATTATACACGCTTGAGTTTCGCTTCATGGTCAAAATTTGTTACGCGATATTTTAGGATTTTGCATAACGTACTGAATAAACTTCTCTTTGACCTTATTGTGCACACAGGTGTTCATTTCAGATCGGCAGACAAATTTGTTCTATAATAGAGTTTCGGACAATTGGACGCTGCGATTGCAATTATTACATTTACATGTATAAAAGGCAGTTTATTCGGAAAGCGAGATGGGATGGTACGTAATAAAAATAATCCTATCAATCGTTCGAGTTGATATTCATTATGAGTAAATTCAGTCGCACGACATTATCTTAATAAAAGTTTGGATGATGCTTGTAAACCGCTTTCCAATATAAATGGAAATGATATCGTGGTATTCAAATTATGATTTTGTTGAAAAAAATGTTTGGTACGTTATACTCGTGTCATAAGTTGTTGTGAATGTGCGAAAAGTATTATAACCAAGCAAATTTCCTACTGCGAGTGTCTTAGGGGGTTCATGAGAAAGGACGATTCTTTTTGATTGATTTCCTTTAGATACGTTAGGTGTGAAATTTGATTAAAATAAAGCCATCTCTCGCTGCAAAAAATATACTATATTAATTATGCTTTGAAAATCTTTAACCGCGCCGTTTCTCAATAAATTTATGAAAAACTTCAGCTTGAATTGAAGCTCTCTCTATTTTCGCGTGCTTTAATTTTTATTTCCTGATAAATTTTTAATATATTAAAATTTTAGAAAAAGGTAGATCTTGGATGAGTACTCTTAACTCAGATTATATATTATACAACCCATCGAGTTCGAAAATATTAAGGTTGATATTTTGTTGAAGAATATTTGATTACCAATATCTCAAAAATGGATAAATGTATTTTGTTGGCCATACATTTTTTCCTTTCTATTTATTGTCATAATTTCAAATTTACATCTTTGTTTTACGAACGTCGTTAACTTATATACAATGAAACATATGTATAATTTCTCAATTAAATCTCGCGCCGTTCGTTCATTACTCATCCACTAGCATCACGCAAATTATCGTCGCTTTTACAGTACGTGCTTTGATGAGAACGAACGCGCAATAACCGCCATTATGAATTTCTCCAAAAATTCACCGCTCATTTATGTGACACCACAGCTTAATATTTTTTCTTTAATCAATTTAAGATGCATCCCATATTGAAAAAAAATTTACAAGTTGTTGGGATGAAATCAGTTTTTGAGACAAATTCCAGAGTTAGAAGAATAAATCAAAAGTAAAATCAACAAGAACGAAAAATATCCATCCTTAAAACGTTATTAATCTCCGTTCCAACGCACGTAACATCCAAACTAATCGTGTTTCGTCTCATCGCTACCAGAAACAGCTTTATCTCAAAAACCACCCCCACACCACACTCGTCAATCTCCTGCTCCGCCTCCATCCGAATTTCCATGCTCCACAACACTCCCCTTTAAAAACAAAAAAAAAAACAAGAACCGTCTCGAGAGTGAAACCGGGTACCACCGACGACGAGCGGCTATAGCGCGTATTTAATTTACGACACACGCACACCAGCAGTGTTCTGATGCACAGGTTGGCCCGGAAAAAGTTTTACTGCCAATTAAGCCGAGGCTCGTCGTAAAACCCGGATAGCTGAAAAGGCCGCCACCGCCGCGTGGAATTTCCGTATATTATACACACAGACACATGTGCACGCGCACGCGCTTGTCCAACAGATTGACTTACGTCCAGTAGAAGCTCATATGTATAGGTATATATGACCTGACGGAGGGTCCGTAATGATTTATTGCTCGAGTTAACCTCGATTTTCAAGCGGAAAAAAAAAATTGTATAAAAATATCTGCT
This sequence comes from Cecidostiba semifascia, assembly GCA_900474235.1. Taxonomy (NCBI): domain Eukaryota; kingdom Metazoa; phylum Arthropoda; class Insecta; order Hymenoptera; family Pteromalidae; genus Cecidostiba; species Cecidostiba semifascia. The sequence goes on from UCQR01074669.1 coordinate 27,118, forward strand.
GCAGCCCGTCGATATCCTCTCGCTACTGTTATCTGCTCCAGCGGCCGTCGACTCTACACTGGCGTATATATTTATATGCAAGCAAGGGGAGAGGAACGGAGAATTTGTCATCGTTTGTCAGCGGTTGAATTTTTTTCCGACTCTCCCGAGATTTTTCGTATAATAATAATAATGCACGCGGTGCATGAGTGTCTCGGAACACGTGTGTGTGAGTCGACAGTTTTTACAAAATCGATCTTTTTCCGCGATCAAATGCTTTGATAGGGTCGTATATGGTATAAAACAAACTTTCACGAGCTGCGAGACTCGCTTGATATATTATAGGATTTTTTCAAACTCATCTCCGAAAAATCGTCAAACGCTATACCTGCAATATTCCTGTGTTTACTCAATCCGATGTTTACGAATAACGTCGCATCAGTAGTTCATCCTTTTGATCACAGAGTAAGAGAGCCAACGTAACAGTAATAAAATCCGTCGAGCTTGCGGCAAAGGCCAGTCGAGTAGTTTGTAGCGCTATGTGTTTCAGACGACGAGTCCGGCGAGAAGACTGTGAGCGTGCTGTTGGCCGGTGAGGAATCCGAATTGACTTTCATCGACCATCCTTGCTCCGAGATGACGGTGAGTTAGAGACTCAATGTTCAGCTAATAAAATATACTTTTATTTTTTAAAGAGTGTGTGTGAATTTTTGTGTACACCATTTGCGAGGAAGAGACTCTGTGGTCCTCGTTATAATGAGGTTCGAATTTTTTCGGTTTTATATGCTACTGATGTTATTTGTTTTTGTGTATAATATACAAGCTATACTGTAGGAGGTTTTATTTTAGCCAAGGGCTTTTGACAACTGTCGCGAGTGCGAAATTGCTTTCAGCGGCATTTAATAAGATTCTTGATGAGAGCGGAGAGTTATAAAAAAGTTCTCAAATTAGTTGACAAGTGCTCTCTCGAACTTCTTCACTGGCGCACCATCGCGTTTATTACCCTTTGTGAAACACTATATACTTTTTATTATACCCCTTTTGCCAGGAATAACTTAACCATTAAACTGACTCATTGAATTAAAAGTCCGTAATAAGCAATCTTAGCCAGGCGATGCGGTAAAAAAAACGAGTCTGTATAACGATATTCGAATTATTCAACACCAAAGTTATAATCTAATGCAAGTGTTAATTGTCAAAACCACAGCTAATTC
>UCQR01074683.1:8408-19072 GCA_900474235.1 Cecidostiba semifascia
ACACGGCGATGGTCAAAGCCAGAGGGGAAAAAAAGGGCTTTCCGCGCAGAAGACGAAGACAGAAAGATGCTGTGGAAAGAGGAGGAGAAGGTTGCGGAGGGGAAGAGAAGAGCGAGCCTCACGGTACCTACATATCTTGTATATGTAAGCAGAAAAACGGCAACATTAGTCAAGTCGCGCGGCCGTGACATTTAAGTTAGTGTGCGGGAGCATCGCAAGAAACTCATTCGCGAACACTGCAAGTGAGTGTATATAGCGGAGGGGGGGAAAGAGAGCGGGCGACTTGGTTGTGGATAATTTGTACTGGTTTCTCGTTTCTTTCTCCATCTCTTCGCGCTCTCCTACCGGCGAGTCAATGTCTCGCTGAGACTGTATACTGTCTTTATAGCTTCAAACAGCGTAAGAATACATTCAAAGAATATTTTGATGGTCTCGATTTTTTTATGTTTCGAGTCTCGCTGACATATTCTATACAATATAAGAGACAAAAACAAGAGCGAAAAGGTCGTTCGCCTGTTGCCGAATCCACATCCATTATATATGTACCAGCAAATGGCACGCGGAACCAAACTCGTTATATATTTTTGCCATCGATAACTGCTCGCATATTTACAATGTCCTCCGTTGAGTCGCGTGCAGTTGTTTGCGCACGATTTTCGACTTTACGCACGACTGCCACTCGGTCGAAATTTCTCGACCATGACGAAACCACACGCTCTCTCGCAATGTGCAAATAGATTCGGTAACGCGCTCGGTCAAAAGAATGTTTTGACAAATTTTTCCATGCGTGTCACCGTATGATAATATACACGTTTTTGCGAGCGAGAGCCCTCCGCTATAACTGCGCGCATAGTATAATTTTGCAAAGGAAAAAGTAAACACGTATTATACATACGCCTGATAACTGTGTTTTATATTTATCAGTATAATAATATGCGGGCGGTAAATTGCAAATTAGAGTGCGTATAATATACTTTCGCCGCTCTCGATGTTCCCGCTGCTTATATTACATTTTATCGCGCGCTTTCAATATTTTTCTCCTAGACGTATATACATAGCCGGATGTCATTACAGAGGAGAAAACAAAAAACAAAAGAATTCTCGCAGTGTAATTCGTCGTTGCAGAAAAAAAAAAAAATAAGTCTCCATCGCGAGTGTATAATTGTCGTGAAGGCTGATGGAGGTACGCGGCTCGCGGAGAGAAATTTATATGGTACTCGTCTACAGCAGCAGAAAGAGTATATACAAGGGGAAAAGCCCGGACGGAATTCCCGCGGGTGCAGCGGCAAAAGGGGTTGTTCCGCGCGCACCTCGGAGTCCCGTTAATTAACGTCGGAAATGGCGAAGACTCGCCGCTGCACGTTCTCCTTGGCTCTTTTTTTCAGTCTCTCTCTCTCTCTCTCTCTCTAGTGCGCGCGTAAACTTATTCCGCACGTCTTTGACCCTTCCTCGGGTTTTCGATTTACTTTTTGCATCGGCCAAGTATATATGTATATACGCGAAGATTCTTGCGGAGTTTAGCTAGTGTAGTTGTAAATTCGTCGCTTTCGCAGAACGGACAGTTTACCGTTGCTCGCGTCCTTTTCTGTATATATACAACATACCTATATACAAGTATATATAGCGAGTTTGCCGCGCGCGCGCGCGCGCGCAATCTCTCGCATGCACACACGCGAGAGAGTTATTTCGTGAATTTCAGCGCACAGCGCGCACCGATAGCGTTTTATACGAGCGCCCGTACGCGCGCGGCTATGAGAAACTGCTCTGGCTTTATTCGTTGTTTCTTTTTTTTTTTTTTTTTGGTTTTGCGCGTCGCTGTATAGCGCGCGCGCGCGCGTACCTATATATAATACAAAATTGAAAAGACTCGAGTATTATATATTTCTTATTATTGTTATATATCGCGTTTATGATTCTTTCGATTATATATATAGAGCCGCTGCTACGACTTACAACGAAAATTACATGCGGGCTGGCACTTTTTACACGAGTGTATATACACGCACAACTGATGTACGTACATATATTACGCTCGATTTTTTTTTTTTTTTGCAAGAGCCGCCAATTTATCAGAGAAGAAAAACGACAATGCTACAGCAGCAGCAGCAGCATCAGCTAGTTTACCTTGATAAAAGTACCAACGCGAGCCCCGAAGAGTTCAAACAGCATATCAGAAATTCCAGTTTTCCCTTATACAACCGAGGAACTTCGGAGGCAGTAGCTCGTAAATCTCGCGACGACCGAGAGAGAGAGTGAGAAAGAGAGGGGGATATTCCATGTTGCAGCGAAAGACAGAGGAGGTTTCGCTGCACGGCGGCTTTTGTCGGAAATAAAATAACGCGTATAGGTATATACCTATGTGAGACGTACTTTCCAAGAGCTGCAGCAGCGCATTGACGAGCGAAGAGTATAGCAGTCGAAAATTGAAACGGGCATCGACATCAATCTCTACTAAAAGCGTCTCAGCTTATTTCGTATAGCAGTAGTATATGTAGTTTGCCACTTTTCTCGGGAAGCCGTGTGTGATCCTCGAAATATTTCGTTGGCGTGTATACTTTTCTTATATCTCACCGAAGGAGAAAATCGGCGTGTCGAGTAGATGTATATATATATATATAAGAAAATCAATCGGAGGAGATTTTTCGGCTGATCTATAATTGTGAATATTCGACATGCAGAGTAGTCGCATGTTGACTGTGTATACAATCGCGACGCATATAGAAGCTATACGCTCATTAGTAGCTCATTAATCAGTCAATCAGATAGTACGTCTAACCAATTCCAAATTAACAGCGTCTATCTGTCTCAGTGCAAATGCGCGAATCGACAAGCGGTGTGACTAATGGCAAAATTCCATTGATTCCAAGTGGATCGACAGCAAAACTGCAAGTAACTATAAACCCTCTATATACGAAGTCGATAAAAAGACCTGGTAGAATAAGAAGAAGAAGAAGAAGAAAGAGGAAGAGCGAGATATAAAGAGTCTGGGGCAAAGATGAGAGTCGGAGAAGGTTTACGCGCTTGATGGATCGTCGCCGACGTAAAGTGGATTGTCTCGCTAATTGACAAGCTGCCGGACAGGCGCTTCGACCGCATCAGCCGCTGCCGCCGTTAAATGCTTCTCTCGCGCGCGACCTTCGAGAGTCTATATACCTGATGCATATATAGCCCCTTGCAATTTTTAAACTGTTACGACTTAATGACGATAATGCATGCGGCCTCTGCAGCAGCTTACACTACTGCACATATACACACGTGTTCGCGTGTCTAATGATCCTGCAGCAGCAGCCGTCGAGACGATTGGCTGAATTAAATGTTATAATATGCCATGGACGTAAGTCAGTTGCGGTGTAATGTGTGTAATTTACCGACTTTTTTTTTTGTTTCGGCTGCACCGCGGGCTATATTGAAAAGGAAAGCGTTTTTATATTATAAGGGCGAACAAAGCGAAACGTATACATATAATTGAAGCCGGGAGAATGATCGACAAAGAACTTTATATACGTACGCGAAGCAATGTGGCATGTTCCAGTTGATTGGAAATGTATTATATTAATAATTGAAATTGATAATAACGTATACCGCAGTTTGCTAATTAATTCCACACATATATATACGAGTCCAAACCGCGAGTATATGGTTAAATCAAATCAATAAATGGAAAACAATATGATACTCGCCTGGTTTGATCGGTTGAGGCCTGGCCTGAAGCCCGACGAACGACAGCAGGATCAACAGCAGTATCAGTATCCTGGCGCAGATTCGAACGACGGCTAGCATTGTCACATACGAGCGCGAAACCCGGCGAACAAGCGGTTGCTACAGGACGAGCACACACCTTCGCGGCACGCGTCCAACCGATCCGGCCGCTTAAAAGAGACAGTATAAGGGCGAGACCGGCAGACGGAGAAAAGGGGAGAGACGTAGGCCAGGCTGACAGAGAGGGAAATAGGAAGCATCGGACAGTCCGGCTAGAAGGAGGAGGAGAAGAAGAAGAAGGACAGAGCGGAAGAGAGAGAGAGAGAGAAAGAGAGGGAAGGAGGAAGAGGGAGAAAAAATCAAGCAGGACCGCGGCGTGTTGTATATAGCAGTGAATGAGAGAGAAAGAGCAAGCGAGCGAGCTGTATGTACATACATACGCGAGTAGGAGTATATACACGCAGTCTTGGTGTCCGAGGATGTCGGGCCTTATACCCCTTCCTCCTCGTGTACCGTGAGAGTAGAGAAGTGGTACCGCCGCCACTCGGCTCTCTTATCTCTACCGCGAACTCGCCGCCGCCGCCACCTCCCACCTACTTGACTTGTATACCAGCACCTGCGCCGAGGACTCTATGGTCGCGCGACCAGTTTGCATGTGCACGCGGGCCTATTATTACCTATACCTTCGTACACTGCTGCTGGTCACGCGTTCGTTTCACTATCATCTCGACTTTTAATATATATTCGAAAAGTAATTTTCCCTGCTTCTCTACTTATACTCGTAAAGTTCGCCTTGTCAGTATATTATATAACTCTCGCTCAGATCGAAAAGTTGCTCCTCCTCGATTTTAACTTGAACGAGGTATATCGTATAACGAAACTATTTAGGAAACTACCGCATGCTGTGCTGTAATTATCCCGGATATGCGCCGAGAGAATCCTTGCGCGTAGTTGCGCTAGTTAGGATGAGCGTAGTAAGAACAAAAAAAAATCGATGGCCCGAGGCGCACACGATAGCCGACACACCGCGACAATTAGGAACAATTAGGTAGCGAAGAACAAAAGTTTTTCACTCCATTTCTTTTTCCTTTGCTGCAGCGCTTCTATATACTCTCTTCTCTTTTTGCGCGTTTTACAACTTGCTCTTTCTCTCTCGTTTCAATGAAAGTTTTTCAACGTTTTAACAAACTGCACTAGAGCTGTTTGTACTTGAGCGCGATGGACATGTATATATACATGGTCAGGGGAAAAAAATGCGCGCGGCTCTTGATGCCGCTTTGAAAACTGAAGAAAGTGAAAAATATAGTTGGAAAAGCGTATATAGGCGTCGATATAAAAAAAACCTCTCGGCGGAGACTCGCCTGTTTGCCTCTGATGTTCGGCAATTTTTTTCTCTCTCGATAAATATCGAGATATACAGTACGTCGCAGTTTGTACAAAAGAGAAATCGCTGAGGCAATTTGGAGAAATAACGCGGAACAGACGAAGCGTGAAATCGTCATCGCCGTTATCACTCGCTGAGTGTTAAAAACGTTGCGCGCGGGGCTAAGAAATATCGCGTCGTTCTCCCCTCCCTCCTATCGATCAAGCTTGGGGGGGAAAAAAAAAGTTGCCGTCGCCGTATAGTCGTGTCCTGATGCTCTCAAAGGACTTTAATCACTTTGTAGAGGAGAGCGTCGAAAGATTCTCCCTCTACACGCAGTCGATGCCAACTGTCGAGCTTCTCTCGTTGTCGCGCGCGGCAAGGCGAATGAATCTGTCTATCGTCAGATGACAAATCCCAGGAAGTAAATTTTTTTCTTTTCGAGGCCATTCCGACGGGAAAGTTTTACTGCCTCGAGCGCGTATAGTCGATTTCGTTTCGACGCGATTATTTTACCATATACCGTGAAGAGCTTTTAGTAAAAGTGCACCGTTTATTTTTACTGGATTGCAGTGATTATTATTTATAAAGTGTTACTTTATACTCATACAAAATGGGTTGTTACTCGCAAAAATAATTTTACCCTTATATTAAGGGGTCTGAATACTGATGAAAAATTGAATTTTATTTGTTATATACCTATATATCTAAAATTTTTTAAAAAGGGACTAAGCTATTAAATGTACTTAGGGTACCGTGTAAAATACATAAAAAAATTTCTATACATTCCATACATCGGGTACAACATGTCTCCGAATCCCAAAATTTATAATTTTCATTATTTCAAATGAAATATACGTTGTCTGTAATTTTGTAAAAAATTACTAAAATTCTTACAAATATTTCCGCACAAAAATAAACGAACCGGTCTCGCACCACGCTAAAAGGGAATTCATGCACAAACGAATCAGAGAGAGAGAGAGAGTAAACCAGACGGTGCTAGGCTAGTGGACAGCATCATGAACTTTCAAACGAGTGACTCATGCGGCGCGGAGAACTATCGACGTCCTTAAAAATTCGCAAAGCGTTCCCGCGATCCGAGGAATCCCCTAACGCGTTTGCCGCACAAACGCGTAATCCAGTTCTTCCGCACACGTCGCCTCGACAAACTCGACGACTCTCTGCTGATGCCGCGAGAGAGAAGTAACTTATAGTAAAAGGAAGCGCCGTACAGTGTAATCACAGACGCGCGCGGTAGGTAGGTAGACGTACGGTAGACGCGGATAGAGTCGCATAGTCCTGTGGACGACGAGTTAACGACAGGCTCTTTTTGCCCGGGAATCGCTTTCAGGCGAGCTTTTTGCCCTGCTGAATCAACTGAGCGCGCGCTGACTCATCTTTTCGCGCGGCTCTTTATTTGTTATTCATCGCGACAGTATAGTTTTATCAAAGGAATAATTCCTGATAATTATATGTGTGGACTTTTGTATGCGAATCGTCAATGTAGTTATATGAATCTGTTTGCGTATCACAGTCGTAATATGGATCTTGACAGCCTCTGATGCATGTATAATAAATTCTGAAATATAGCCGAATACTGATGATAAATGATAAATTATATAGTATCTGTAATTTATCATTTAAAAGTTTGAACAATTATAACCTCATATTTTTAATGTTATATTAAATCGGTATGCTACTTCTATTTACAATAACAACTAGAATTTAATCAATGCGGATGCCCAAGTCTATAAGCAAAATTTAGGTATACTACATAAATCTTAAATATACGTTTACTTTCAACAGGTGATCAGTCGTCGCGCAAGAAGTGCGGAACGCAATGAGAGTATATATATATATACGCGATACTCACGGGAGGTCTTACTTCTTTCGAAACGGCTCTATCAGCCGAGTCGAAGTCCTGGAAAAAGCCGAGCGTGATGCAGACCATAAATGGGTGACGCTCGTCGCCACGCATATCTCTTCATTCTCCGCAGCTGTGGAACATCGCACATAATCGGCCAGCCATCATTAATCGACTGCGAAGTTTCGTGCACACAAGCGACGTGTGCTCTTGCCTCGAGGCTGATGCAGAGAATAATCGCACATGGATTCGCGCAGCGGCGGATCTAAATCCTGTATAGCCGTGCCTAATATATGTAACAATTGCGGAAGCGTTGCACGCACGCGTGTCTGCTCATCCACTGATATGCTCGTGCTCGTATTATCGCTCTTCAGGTCTGAGGCCAGTACGATCGCAGTTGAGTCGAGATTGATGCGTGAAATGATTCTACTTTGGTCGTACGCTTATATATAGTGAGGAAATTATTATTTAAAGAAAAATTTGAAAAATAGGAAGTAGCTTGTGAATACTACTGATGTACGGATAAAAACTTCAGTAGCTTTTAATATGTTTGAGATATTCAGTAGCATTTAATATGTTGAGCTTGATTTTACTATAGAGAGTGACATATTGAGGTTCGTCAAAATTGTTAATTCATATGAGAAATCTATAACGTAACATAAATCATTCCGGTTGATGTGCACTGGAGAGAAAAACATTAATATAATGATAACCGCTTCGTGAATTCTACAAGATTTTCACTAAATTTTAAAACAACGGAATATTTTAACTCATCAATTGAATAGACTAATAAAACTTTCCTGAGCGCGCCAAATAGTATATTCAACACGTACATATTTTGCCGTTTCACAAAATCATAATGAAGTATAATTATGTCATATTAATTACGTTCTCATCATTATTAATTTATTAATTCCCTTTTGAGCAATGTTTTATGTATCTGGTGGAGTTATTTTTCTCCTACTTTTCTTGTTCGATCTTCCGAAGTCGAAGTTGCGTAGGGTAAAGACGATGCGTGCGCGTAAAGCTTCAAGTACGACCATTTTTCACATGCAGTGTGCGTGTATATTCATTCTCGAAGTCAAATTGCGTAAGTTACGATACCATTTCTTATGATGCGATCTATACACTTGTAGTTCTATTTCGATAAAAATGATATTTTTGAAAACTATACGTATATGAATTATTGGAAAATCGCTCGTTTTACTCCAACGTCTATTATAAAAATAATTATTTATACGTTCTAAGAACACCATGTATTAGACAAATAATTAAAATGAACTACATGGTGTACTTAGAATCTATATAAATAATTATTTTTATAATAGACTTTACAATAATTCATGCACGTAGTTTTAGAGAATATCATTTTTATCGTAATAGAACTACAAGTATATACCGATCACATCATAAGAAATGGTATCGTAAATTGCGCAATTTGACTTCGAGCATAAATCTACACGCACGCATTACACGTGAAAAATGGTCGTACTTGAAACTTTACGCGCACGCATCGTATTTACATATACAACTTCGACTTCGGAAGATCGAACAAGAAAAGTAAGAGAAAAATAACTCCGCCAGATACATAAAGTATCGCTCAAAAGGAAATTAATAAATTAATAATGCCGTTATAACAAGATGCTACAGAACCAGACCAGCAGAAAGCGCAGGAAACAAAAATAAAATACTTAAATACGGCACAGCTATAATAGGAAGTCTAAAAACGAGAAACTGATATCGCTTGTCAAGACGTCTGCAAATTCAATGCCATTTTCATTACGACTCAGTTAATTAAGCACTAGTAAATGTCATTACAGCTCATAGTCTCTGGAGCCTTCATCGATTTGTATTTCGAGCTGTAAAAGCCGTCGTCGATCAAGATTGAATGCATATTTAATCAAATTATTGACAGATAACAAGTTAACAATCATTACCCGGATTGCGAGACATCGCATTGAAAAGGAGTAAATCAATAAATGATACAATAACTGTACTAGCGCCAGAAGCGAAGTAAAGATGTAACGAGAAGATATACATAGTAAGAGAGAGAGGGGGGGGAGGGGGAATAGAATTAATGTTCCACGGCATCCTCAAACTTTGCAGATACATATCGGATTACGGGGACACCAAGACGTAGGAAATGAGAGCAAGAGAGAGAGAGAGAGAGAGGACTAAGAGAGGAGTCGAGGCGATAGCTAGGAGGGAGAAATTCGATCTCCGATGAATCCATCGGATTCACGGAATTCGCGGAAGTTGGCCCGTGGCGCGCGAAATTCGCTCTGCCGAGATTCGCCTCGTTCTGCTTCCAACTGCTGCGGAGAGCTACGGACATACTCACACTGACTCGATGCGTATACGTGTGCGTGTGTATATACGTATAGTGACACATACACACGCACACGAGCAATGCTTATCTCGGGAAGATCCTGCAGAATTCACGATGACGTATTAACGAGATCTGGATTTGCGATGGTGAATAATTGTTTCAATCGGCTCGTTCCACCGGATCCCGAAGGTAGTATAGAAGCAAAAAAGGAGAAGGATTTCGAGCTATACGAATAAAATAACATAAGCTTGCACAGTCGTCGTGCATCAGTCTTTTTATTCATCATTTATGGATATGGTTTTTTGCCGAACGGCTATTTGCTTCGATGCGAATAATAAATGACGATCGATAATTCATTGATTCGTAGCGTTTTATTGATTTTTTTTCTATTTTTGTCAGCTGAAAAATTGGAGACCTTCGAATAATCTGGTTTGAGATACAGGTATATATATAATATGTTTGTTAAAAATTTATCAGCATTCATCAGTCAAGCAGTTATAAATTGAATGTTACTTCTGGGTATCGAAAATCACTAAGTTCGGCAAAGCTGTTTTTTTAGAAATATGTATTCATCTATAAAAATACGATAAAATGTTACAACTATATAATACTGTCTGTCTAATCAACATATTTTCAATATTAATCAGGAAGCCTATATAAAATAATAATTAAAAACGTGCGAATAATATTGAAAAATCGAGTCAAAGGCAAGTATAATTGTAAAATAATTTGAATCTTCTGCTCTGCTCTTCATTAAAGTTCATACACCAAATTGCTCTATATAATTTGATCTCGGCTTATTCAATATTCTGAACTATTATTCTACAATTATTACATCAAAAACTCTCGAAAATATTTTACACGAACTGACTTTCTTGTCGACGTAGGTGGGCTGCAATAAAACGCAATATCGTTGAATCAGCTCTCGACTCATACACGTGAAGCCATATAAGCTATAATACATATATAAGGGTACGACTACGAATCATACGGATCCATCAAGATCCTGCTGGCGTTTTATTAAACGTGCTGTAGCATGAAATTCTCAATATATCCCGATCCCCCTTTATAAAAGACATTTGAACTCTCGGTTGTCTATATATACTTAAGTTTTATATATTTTGCAAGCTTCGAGCTCGTATTGTGACGAAGCATATATAGTGATATAAATATTGCGCGTTTAATTCTAAAGATCACTGTTGACTTTAGATGTAGAAAATAGAAAAGATGTATTCGTCTGCTACAATGTATGAATAAGCTGCAATAGTTTACCTAAAAATTACGATTCTATTAGCTCCTTTTTATTAATAATAATAAATTAAATTACTTAAAAGATTTTTAAAAAAGGACCTCGAGTAAGCCTTTCACGCTTTTTTTCTCTATAAAATAGTCCGCACATAATAGCAGAC
>UCQR01074683.1:19092-31030 GCA_900474235.1 Cecidostiba semifascia
CCCTACGCTTAACTATAATTCATCCTTTCACCGTCCTAAAAAATCCTTCACTAATAAACGAACTTTTCATCCCGTGCGCTGCACCTTTTCTTAGCTCACTCGATAGCTCTCCCGCAGTATCTCCCATCTCCTCTCTCGCATCTCCTTTATCGCAGATAAATACATAACAAGTCCATTATTTATGATGTGCTGCAACGGCTAGATATATTACGTTATACGTATATATACATATGACTACTCACCCGCAAGATATATAATGCAAAATATTATATCCGTATAGCTGTGGGCTCTTGAATCATTAAAAAGCGCTCGCGCGCAGCGCTTTATAGTTTTGAGTGCACGCATTAACATCGATCGACGCGTACTCTCTCGCGACTTTTGTTCTCGCTTCGAGTGTGAGAGGTGTCGGCTATATAGCTACTGCAACTTTTTCAATATCCGGGGGACGACAAGTTTACGCGCGCAAGCGCGACGCGAGAGTCATGTATCGTTATAGTGGAAAGGAGAGACCTCGTCCGAAGAGAAACTTTGTTTTCCGCGAAACTGTCTCCACCTCTGTGCGGTGTCCGGGCGTATAACTTATATATGCAAATGCAGAGAGATCTGGCGAATGAAAGAGAGAATCGACGTTTTTGACGTTTTCAGTCTCTCTCTCTCTCTCTGCTTCTAACGTCTTTATAAAGAGTTGACAGTTGGACTGGAGCTAGGAGCTTATGTCGGAAAGACGATTCGCGTGCAAGCAATCGCGAGAGGCGCATTGCGAAAATCACGAGAGTCTATTATAGCCGGCTTGGAGAAAAGTTGGATAATGGTTTACTTTTAGTCTGTCAATAAAGACTTGATGAGAGCGAGTTAAGCGGATAAAAGAAGTTTCAACTTGAAGACATGCGATTTGAATGCTGACACGCGAATTAAGAAGCCGCGGTTCTGCACGGTGAGATATCACTGTTTAATAATTTTTCTTATTTTTAGGTGTTATATACTAATGGTAGATAAACTGTTCTCTAAAATAATGTATTATTCATGTATGTACACGGTATTCGTGGAATTAAATAATGAACTGTATAGTATTGACTGAAAGTCCACTTCTGCCTTTTAAACTACTTACTGGAATTAAATAAGTTTAGATATCTGGCATCCTCATTAAAATATATAAACAAGAAGTTGAGCAACGTATTGTATTGTGTATTATAACTCATTAAACCGTCACTCTTTTCAAAGCCGGAGTCGTGACGAGAAATTAACTGCCAGTGCAAAACGTCTACAAACAAAGTGTAAAAAATTATACTTTAAATAAGCTTGCTAAATGTTTAATTTATTATATATTTTCGTTGTCTTTTTATTGTTTCTCTTCACGACCAACAAGATCCGAAACTCTAAGATTTCACTAATTTCAAGCTTGTTGTTGTCCCTAACTATGTATTACTCTGTACCACCCCATCACAGTAACTGTTCTTGACTCAATGAAAGAAAAAATCTTCATTCAGCCTCGTAGTCGTCGACCAGGTCCACCTCAACCTCGGCCTATATACAATATTTCTGTGATGTGCGCGTACCATCAGGGTAGTGCAGGCGAAGACCGCAGTTTCGCGTTCGTTCCTCCGCAGCGCCAACAGCAGCAGCAGCAGCAGTAGCCTAGCAGAGCACCATAAATCTCTGTCCTCGACTTGAACATCTCGCAGTATTTGCCGCGGTGGCACGCAGCCAAGCAGACAGCTCCTCTCTCTGGCCATTTACTTCTCCGCCTCACCAAACCGATGTCACCCAAAGCGCGCGCGCGCGCGAAGTGTAAGCCGAACCTCTACTACACGTGTGTGCAGCTTATGTACGCGGCAATCCTTTCAGGAGCCTGGTTACGTGTATGTGTGTATGAATGCGGGGGAGGATCGCGAAATCTCATCCCCACGTGTGGTGTGTGGCCTACTTTCGACATCAGCTCCTTTAAGGATATACATTATATAGATGAGAGAGCAGCTCTTGCAGCAGCAGAGATGCGATTCGATCGCTCGATTATGACACTCGTAGATATGGCCCTTATCGCAGTGTGTGTGTGTGTGTGTATGTATCTCTCTCGCACTCTATTTGCGAGCTATACGTGCTTCAGTTGCGAAGAGAAGATTTTTCGATTCGCCCGCTCGCTCGGAGCTCAGGGATATTTGTTATACATTCAACGTCGGCAAAACATTATCGTGGCACGTTTTTACATATTTTTTATTATTTTCTTTTTGCTCCAGAGCGCTGTGTTGTTGGTATAACGGGTCGCTGCTATCTGGAAGAAAATCTTTGCGCGATCACCGTCCGCGCCCTCTGGGGAAACGCTAAGTACGCTATTTGCTTTTATAAGATTAAAATTTACGTATATAAGCTGCTGATGTTTCCGCGTTGTGGGAGTTTGTATATACATATACCGACATGCTTTTACGTAGAAATCCATCACTTATATAAAAGCTCGGACTAATGAGTTTTTAAAAATAACATTTAATCCTTTCCAGTTTCGAAGAATACATAAAAGCCGTTTTATACGATCTGCGCAAGACTATGTCTTTCAGTATGCTGAAATGATGTATTGGACTTCCAAGCAAAGCGGTTTACCATACGGCATTATATTTAAATAATGAAACATTATTTTAAACTTTGGATTTATGAAAAATAAAGACAATTAAAAATCAAGTCCGAAAGTTAATTAAAAATTCAAATTTCGCGGTACAAAAAAGCAGCTAATTATTGCTTATAATAATAAAAATCAAATTACGGTAAACCACGGCGTAGTTGCCCTCCGTTATGTATAATTATCTATCATTTTACAAAATTTGAAATTCGTATATACAAACATCTCGCCAGATGGTATTTGAATAATGTTTCAAAATTACATAATTCAAATGCCACGCGTACACGTATATCTATACTCCCGAGCACCCTAAACAAAGTAACACGATTTAAGGACTATAAAAGCAAGATTTGTTATCCGCATCGCCGAACATTTAAACCTGCTATTTGATACACTTCCATAAATAGCACCAACTACTTTTTATCAAGATATACGAATAAAAATTCTAATTTTTCAGTTACAGGTTTCTTTAACAAAATACATTCGTGTGGAATTGTAAAGCGCGCTATTGAATAATTCGATGACTCCTCCATCTGTGGACTACAATCAACAAGCATTTGAAACTCATCTTAGAGATAACGTTCATAACGCGGGATTTAGAACTTTTGAAACGCATTGCAAGCTCACGTGGCAACTAGCCGACCTACCATCGTTGGTGCAGCTGCCTCGTTTATTAGCTGACTTAGCTCAGTGGGTAAGACACTTTATGTTCATTTAAACAATAAGATATTCAAGTGGTAGGTTTGATTAAAAAATTTATCTGAATAGAAATATTTTTACAGGTCTGGCTATAAAAACGTTCTTGACTACGGAGAGATTGTATTCATGCAATCAGCCATGGATTTCGTATCGCAAAACATAAAAATAAATATCAAAGTATTGTAATATGATTCCATTAATTTTCACAGCGTGATAAAGAATTAAATCTCTGGTATTAAACAAAATGCAAATTTTATGAATGTAGATATGTAGAGACCTCCATTCGTTTTCGAGCTAATGCTTCGATTTGTTTTATCTTCACAGCAAAAATTGAACTGATTAGTAATAAAATAAATTTGGTATGAGACTATCATTTTCCTTTTAGCTTGATATTTCCATTATTTTTAGATATTATGACGTTGCATCTTACCTAAATAAAATCGATGTTAGGAAGCCAAAGGATCATACAGTGGTATAGATATTGAAGAAATAAAATAAACGGGTTGTAAGTAGTACGTGTAGCTATGGTTTTAATAGCATTAAACAAAGTACAGAAATTAACAGTTAAATCTCGTAAAAGTTATTTGAAATACCTTTTGTCGCGTCACTAGCGACGCCCCACAATAAATTTCGTACGTTTTACGCATTTCCTTATTCATTTTTTTGTTTTTTTTTAAATATATTCGTTGTATAGCATATTGACATTTCATCAGTGAGTCTTAATTGAAGTACATTACATGAGAACAAGTATATACAATCATAGGTGAAAAAAATGCACTAAACTGAAAGCAGAATAGATATATAGAATGACATCACATACATAAGTTAGCCTCACCTCTCATAATTCATGATACGTGTAAACGTCGCTTAAGAAAATAAAAAATTCAATAGCTTAATAAAAACGACGTAAATTTACACACCATACTGTACGTTCACTCATGATTACGTCAATGGCTATACAACGAACGCAAACAGGACATTTTTCTCTGCGTGAGAGTCATAAAAAATCCTGCATTGCTCGCATTTTATGAGTAAAAACATAAGTTTATTATTCTCGTCGACATCGATAATCATGATTATTATTAGAGTTACTTTATGTTTTTTTTATAACTCGTAATCCGCTTATTATTATATATTCCAAAAAATGCACAATCAGGAAACAACGTTTTAAAAACTTTAGCCGATTACTCTTCATTGAACGTTGCTAAAGTTGCTCTCCGAGGCAAGACCTGTGTTCACCGACTAGATTGCATTGTTAATTATTATATTTAATGATTTCGTGTACATTGCGTACGTTTAATCATCAACGCTTTGATTGTTTTCTCGTTCTTCAATGAATGTGATCTTTACTAAAAAAAAAATCGCAGTCTTCAGTTAATTTAAAAAATGAGACCGTGACAACAATCTTATCTTATTGGTGGTGTAAGTGTTTCAATCAGGGGTCGTTTGGTAATGTATCTAAGAATTCTTTTTGCTATAAAAATCTTAATATTGTCGTCGCAGTCACTACCGTGGTCCTTGTCTTTGTCGTCGTCATGTGATGAACGTGAGCGATACTTCCAACGATGAAATTTGCAGAAGACTACTCGACTAAAGTAGCAACGAAAGTTGTGAACAATTAAGTCTGGATAATGCAGCGTCTCTCACGTGAGCAATGTATCGTCTAATTCTTCGATCTTGCCCTCGGGCTGAGAAATGACCTTGCGCAACACTTTACTAACTACGTCGGACAGGGATTCTCTGGCACCAACATCCAGCAAAGACATGCATCGCTGTAATAAAATTGTAATATATTTATTTTTGTTTCAAAATTTTGTAGGCGCTAGTTAATTTGATAATTGTATAAAGTTAATAATCACCTGGTGTTCTTCATCGCCTACTCTTAAACGTAAAACAGCAATAAGAGCTAATTCACTATTCGCCTTTACGTAACCATTCTTTTCTTTCGTTCCATTGACCAGCATTGGTAGCAACGACTTTAATACATCTGGTGACATGTTTTCAGGATTAACATTTCTTGCAAGGTGAGTACACACTCTAGCAAGTAATTGTTTGACGTCATTGCTGTTATTATTCATAGACTAGAAAATAAAAATAATTATTTTAAATTACTTAACAAAAAACAAAAAATGACAAAAGACGTATATTTTTATTTTTAAGTTCTTACCCGTACGAAAGGCGTAAGAATAACTTGAGGTACCGGTTCATTGTTGTTCATTAGGTACTGGAACAGATATCCACAAGCACGTACACCATTCATGGCTATTTGAGTCCTGTCAGCTGCCAAGTATGATAGTATAACTTTGCAAACGCGCTCTTTTTCCTTGCCATTGTAAACAACGCTAGGAGCTTCTTTCAAAGCAACAAACAATGCTGCCGATCGACCGTGCCTTAACATCCAATCTTCATTGACATTACTATCTGTAAGAGACAAATATTATAAATAAATTCTAATCAAGCGATATTAAAATATAAAAAATTTATAAAACGTACTTAAAAGATGATCATTGAAAGCTGTATTTAGTTGATCGGGGCTCAAATATTTGATGAGCGCTCCATAACAACCAGCTACCGAGTTTCTCGTAATATCTTCTTGATGACCAAGCATTCCACTCAAAGTAACAAATACTTGTTTCCTCATTTGCTCTGACATTTTGTCGCCAGCTGGAGTTATGACACCTCGAAGTGCGTGCAACATCGTTTCCCTAATAAAAATAAATTTATGGCCATAACAAAATTGCTTTTAAATATAGCAAGCACAAATATTATATTATTTTAAATATATTAACCTTATAGCTGGGTCATCAGCGCTCTTTACGCCGGTGTGTAATTCAGCGAAAAGTGGGTCAGCGCGAGTATGAATGACAATGAGATTACTTAGAGCAAAAGCAGCCTTAAGCCTCACTTGTCTATTGCTGTCATTCAGGGCCTTCAAGAATGTTGTTTGAAGTTGCGGTAAGAACTGCTTCAGCATCACTCCCACCTAATGGAAAGTACAATGTTGATAAAATTCATAGATTCATAAATTCGATTCAATTTTTTTCCCTTTTTCTTAACTTACTTTGCCGAGTAGAATAGCCAGAGTTTCGAGCACAGCGGCTTTTACGCTCCAGTTAAAACGGTCACCAAGAATACGAATCAGAGGTCCGGTAATGTGAACAACACTAGGCTGTAATGCCGATGCACTCGTAAGACGTATCACCTCGCCAAGTCCTTGAGCAGCATGCTCCTTGGCTTCTGGCATACCGTTGAGAATGGCTTCGCGGAAGATGGGTAGGATTGGTGTAATTCCTTTTGGCAGGCAGAAACCTGGGAGAAGTTCTTGTCCTTTAAGATCAGAGACGGCAAATCGAACAGCTTGACGAATATCTTGCACGTGCGCAATTTGCTGATCCGATCCAAGAGTCTATTAAAATAGAATTATAGTCAGTACTTTATCTCAATGACAAATATATACCTTTATGGAGAAATTATTACCTTAGTTACAGCAGTCAGAGCTTCCCAGCTCATCTGCAGTACATCCTTATCGTCATCCGTGAATAGATGAATGAGTCCTCGCAAAAGTTGTGGCACATATTGACTATAATCTGCTCTGGTATCCCTGCAGAAAGCGCACAGTAATGTAGCGGCACTTCTTCTCCTGCTGGGGTCTTCGGATCTTGTTGCCTCCATCAGTTGATCCATAACTGTTCTGACTCCGGTTTCGTCTATAATAGACAAAACCACGGTCTGACAGTACTCGAGTTCTTGCATCTCATCAGGTGTACCCTGGGCACTCGAGAGGGCCGTAAGCAAGGCAGGTAAAATTTTATGAAGGAATCTCGTGAGAGCTTCACCAGCAACACTAGCTAGGATAGATAAAGCTTTTGTATTGACTGGAGGACTAGTGAGTTGAGGAACCAGGTATGGGAGGACGACTCGTGATTTGATGGCCATGACTTGGCGAAGGCCGTCTAATGTATTTTCGGCTTCAGCCTGGTCCGGAGAATTCAACTGCGTCAACATAGCTGGAAGGATATCATCCAGTGCGCGGACACCAACAGTCGAGTGCAGGCTGTCAAAGGTCTTAGCTGCAGCTTGACGTACTTCCGGTAGCGGGTCACAAAGTGCTTTTCTGCAATGATCATTATTTGCACTTGGTTACAATTATTCAATACATCATCTTTAAAAAAAAGTATTATTTACCTGACGGTAGGAACTAAGCTGTTAACGAAGGACAGCACCATATCCCTGCTAGTACTAGCCATAATTTCGGACAAACCGATACATACACCTTGTCTCTGATCAGCCTGCTCGCTCTGCAAACCTCTTTCCAATATAGGAATAATTTCAGGCAATACCCTTTCGCCAAGTTTGCGGACAAGATCGCCCAAGGTGCGTGCAGCCACTTGTCTCTTGTCGAAGCTTGTGCTGGCCAAACAACCCAGTAGAAGACTAAACAGAGTAGGTAAGATTTCTCTAAGGGTGCGAGGTGTATTCGTCACGACGACCTTCCAAACGTGCAATGCCGCCTGGCGTACCATGAGCGCAACGTCAGATCTGCCCATGTACAGACCGGCAAGCACACGGTTCCGCCTCTCGGCACCGAGGGCCTTAATGATGGCGTAGTGAGACTGTTCAGTACCAAAGTTGTCATCTTCACTTGCAGTCTCGGTGGACATTTTACCAGAAACGCCAGAAATCCTGTATAACAGGTCACCCAGCAGTTGCACTGATGAATATCTAAAAAAGATAGCATATTTAGTTAAAAAATTATTTTCTAAATAAATTTTAATTCTTGAAAATCGAACCAAAGTATTTAAAAGCTATACCTGATACGCCAGTTGTCATCAAACAGACCTCTCTCTAATTCCGGAAGTAATAACATAATCGCTGAGTCTGCATACAAAGTAACAATTCTTTGGCCAGCCCTAAGTGCAGTCTCTCTGACGTACTCATTTTCGTCAGCCAAAGCCTTTAAGATCGGGTTGATTATCTGACCGATATAAGGTGTAAACTCAGAAGTGAAAGCACTTGGCATGTAAATGAACATCATGATGTAACCATCCTTGACATGTGGTGCAATGTCTGTGCGCTCGGCTGTACTAATGATTTCAGGCATAAGCTTGTGCAATTTCTCAACACCAAGACCGCGCACAACTTCCGACAGACCCTGAGCAGCACCAGAACGATCTACACTACTGGTTTCTGAAGTGAGGGTCATCATGAGCCATGGCAGCAAGTCCTCGAAGCTTGACTCACCCATCCCGCGAACCATTGCGCCAAGAGCCCGAGCAGACACGCTACGTACCTGAGCAAGAATACATTAATAAATAATGATGATTAATGATACATTTTTTGATTTTTACGCAAATTAAGATTGTATAATATCTTTTTACCTCTGGCACAGGATCGAGTAAACTGGTCTTTAATCCTGGAATAATTGTCGGCAAATATGGCGTAAGATCCTTTTGGTCAGTTAGCGAGTACATGTTACCGATAATTTGAGCTGCCATCTTTCTTGTCTCCGTTGACCTGTCCATAAATGCCCGCTGAACAACGGGCATAATAAGAGCAAGCGAGGGTGCATCGATGAAATGCACAAATTGCGTGTCCAGAAGAGTTTGCAAACACATAGCTGTTTTCTTTGATGGATCTTGCAGAGCTTTTAGAAGCACAGGGACAATAGCTTGAATTTCAGGATTACGGATAACACTACCAATGACTTTCAAAGCCTCGGCACCTGCTTCTTGTACTTTAGTATGCGAATCACTGAGAACTTCAATGAGTTTCGGTACGATACTGGGCAAGCAGCTGGATAGTTGTTTTGGCGCACAGTAGGCCATAGCACCAAGAAGCTCAACAGATCCTATGTGTGAATTGTTCGTTATTAATGTTCCTCAAATATTATACCATTTGATCATATAGAAAGGAATACAAACCTGTTTTAGTTCTCCAAGAATCCTCCTCCAATGCAGCCAACAAGCTAGGCAGCACAAGTTTGACACCGTGAGCTGATAATTTGCTCATCACAACCCTTGCCGTGTCGTCCGTTGCTGCTCTGACATATTGACTGGAATCGCCGAAACAAAGTAAGAGATGCGGAAGTACGTGAACGATATAAGGTTCGAATAATCTGCCGAGCATGGTGCAGAGCATTTCAAAAGCGAAAAGTGCGCCTTCTCTATGTCGATAGTTTTTCTTGTCTTGAATAGCATTGGTCAAAGTAGTCATGATGTCCAGCTGTTTCAGGGCAAGGATACCCATACCCTTGATAAGACCAGCAAGACCATATGCGGCACCTTTGCGCTCTCCGTATTTGTCGGAATTAAGAAGTTGATGCATAAGCTTTTCGACAATCTTGGGTGCATCTTCTTTGATAGATGGTACCAGATGTGGCAGGCAGTTTGCTACCGCTTCTTGAACCTATTAAAATAATTACGAAATACTTTAATACATAATACTCAAATTCTTTTAGCTATCTATTAATACATTTTTCAATGTACCTGTTGTGACGGAGTAGACAGAGCCGCGATCAATCTCGTGACAATAGGCTTAATTCTAGGATCATCCTTGTCCAAATGCCTCGCCAACGAACCCATAAGAATAACCACACTCTGCTTAATACAATCAAAACTTCCGATTTTAGGTGCTTTGTCCATGAACTCCTCAAAGACGGGCAGCAGCGACGTGATATTATCCTTTCCATGTAAATCAACAGCAGCAACTGCAGCGGTAAACATTTCCGTCCGCACTGTTTGATTGCGATCACCCAGACCAGTAGACACAAAGAACTGAATCAAAGTGTGAATGGTGTCAGGAGTGAGAAGTGGTGCAAACTGGGCTAAAGCCAGAGCAACACCTCGCCGCGGACCCCAGGTGTCGATGGGCTGCTCAATAATGCGACCAAAGTCGTTCAGCTTGGGTGGAATCATGGCGAGCTTAGTTTGGTACAGGTGAAGCAAACGTTCAAGAATACCAGGCATGAGTTTGGGATCTTGAGAGAGCAATTTAGCGAGAGCACAAGCAGCAGCTTGTTGGACAGATTCAACAGGGTGGGCGATGTCCTGAATAAGCTCGTCGCAAAGAACGTTCGGATCAGCTGTCAAACCTGTGTCAGAAATTATTTTTCAATCTCTTGTACTTTTACTATCAAACAAGTTAGCAACGAATTTTTAAAAAGTGACATACCAGCACTAGACCATAGCTCGTTAGCGAGTTCTTTATTTTCATCATTAACATCAAATTTGGCCACCCAGATCCTCCTCGTCAAATTAAGCAGTTGCTCCGGATCTTCTTTTTCAGTTGGAAAAGCATTTTTGATAACCATCAAACCCCTGAGAGCAGCGTCTCTCACCGCAGTCAAAGGATTCTGAAGAGCACCGGTAAGTGAGTCGATTTCTTCAGAACTTGCCAGAGCCGCGCCCTCAGCACCACTGCCAGACTGCGCTACATCTAGAAGAGTAGCTACTGCGTGGGTCTGAACACGACCCGTTGTAGTGCTCATCAACTCGATAAGCAGGTCAAACATCTGCTTGCGAGGCAGAAGACGCGGATGACGTGCATCTTCGGGATTCGTCGAATCACCGCGCTGTTTTGCGTGATCCTGCATTATCTGAAGACCTTGGGTAATCATACCTGTTGAATAAAAATTAGTCCGTTGTTAAAATAAAATAGGTAAATGAGTATTTAATAATTGACATAAAAAATATACCGTCATCTTTGCATGTCAAGAGAGTCTTCTTAATAAAGTGGAAAACGTAGCAGAAGGCAGGCGCGCAGAATAGCTGCTTCTTTTTCACCGTTAGAGTATGAATGAGGTTTAGCGTGCGCTTGATAGCCTTTGAAAGCTCTTCCTCCTCCCACGCAGGATCTAAATCGCACTGCGGTTGATGTTGCCTCAGCGTGACGTGAGCAACCAGTTGATCAAGAGTTGGATCATTGGATATGAGAACTGCTTTGGAAAGACCAACAAAAAGTTCAGCCATCGTCGGAGCCGCAAGTGGCGATGCTAAATTCCTCAAAATCGACGGCAGCAGATCTTTAAAGTAGAACGACAGATGGAATCCGTTTCCCTGCGCTGCTGCGTTGACCATAGACACGATGTTGTTGATGTTCGTACTCATCTCGATCAACCTATTCCTGATTGCGTTCTCCTTGGCGTACTGAGCTTTGATGGCCTCCTCTTGTTTAGCTGTCAACTTTGGTTCCTTTATCTTACCCTCTTTCTTGCGTTTCTCGTACAGCTCGCGCCTCAGCTGCAACTCCTCTTGTTGTTCCTTGAACGAGTACACCTTGCTCTCCCTCTTCATGTTCATAGCGTTCAGTATGTCATTCTCGTCGTTACCTGGCAGCACGCTTTTGTCGTATAGCTCTCCCTCGGGAGTTAGATACGTGAAGTACTCATCCTTGGTAACTTTGATAATCTCAGGATCGTCGAGTTTGGCTGTGACGTGAGCCACTAGCGTTGGAAGGATAACATCTGGAGCTAATGAAGTGACTCGCTGTAGAGCGTTTTCATAGCTCGCCGTAGGCTTGTAATTCTGCACGAAGAGTTTCTTGATCTCGCTACCGAATTTACGCAAGAAGTTGGCCGGGTTGTCGCAGAACTGTTTTGCGATATTCGGCCAGAGGTTCGGCACTGCCTTGTAA
>UCQR01074685.1:11195-22648 GCA_900474235.1 Cecidostiba semifascia
TCTCTCTCTCTCTCTCTCTCTCTGTCTCCCTTTTAGCCGCAAGCGAGTATCTGGAGCGAATGGCCGGCGCGGAAAGTGCCACGATTCAATGCACGTCGCTCGATTATTTAAGAGTGCGAGAGATTTCACGAGGAGACGCGGGAATGTGTATAATGAATGAGAGAGAGAGGAGAAGGCCAAGTTATGCCGATTGCTTTTGGCGCGCCTGGAGAATGACGTTTTCTTCTTTTTTTAACGATTTTATAGTTAGAACTTTGAGAGAGTATACTGTATAATATACGAAGTGGAAATTTCGTTTTATCTTGTTGAATTCGGATCTGATTATCCAAATGTGAGAAGCGATGCAGTTAATTAAATTTCAATACAAGCCGACAGAAGTTACCGATATTCGTTAATCCTGATGTACGAAATAAGCATTACATTAATCACTTTTCGGATTCTCCTAAACAAATATCAGTATTTTTCAAAACACATATAGGAATCCGATAAGCCAACTAATCAGCGACTCAAAAAAGAAACAACAGCGGCAGTTCCAAGAATAACAAAGAAAAGTAACGTATAAAGCGAACTGACAAAAAGTCGCTCTGTAACAACAGTGCCGAAAAAATGAAACTCGTCGTCGTGCAGAGGGCAAACAAAAAAAACGCAACGGCGACTACTGCAGCTGCCTTTCCGGAAGAGAAAAACGCGTCCCCGCGACGAGCGTCATCAATTCTCCGCTCCGTCGAAGCCCAATGTAGGATTTAAACTCTCCCCCCGAAAACAGCAGAGCCGCCATCAGACAGAGAAAGTCTACGATAGTGCGCTGCGTCTATTATATATCGCTGACTTACGAGCGTTGCTCGGTCAACTTTTGCGCGAAATCGCTTTGTTTCCCCAAGAAAGGTTTGTTAATAAACGGCTTTCTCTCTCAGGGCTTGTTTTCACGCGTACAGCGATGGAAAAGGATCAATGCGAAGCTTTTAGCCTCGAGGAATTATCTTCGCGTTTACGCTTGAATAATGTGGCCAATTATCGAGATACCGGTGAATGCGGGCTTTTTGTTCGCGATCCTGCAGAAGCGCGGGTTTTATTTCTGCAAAGTTTTAGTCGCTGAGCTTTCGTCGTGTCAACTCGTCGGTTTATCGCTGTTAGCGCGAGTTTACGTGTCTTTTTAAATAGCTTTTATGAGGCGAGTTTTATTTATTTTTTGTTCGATTTCCTTGTATGTACGCATTAGAAATATTCTACAAGAGAGGAATAGGAAAGCTATAGAGTGAATTTCGACCGCTGCGTTGTGCTCGACGTATATCGAGCTGAGGATTATGACTCGAACAAAATTTAGTGATAACGACGATTGCTTTCGCGATTCAATCTTATCGATACCGGAAACGGTTATCTGCAACTCTAATCGAATTACATTGACGATCGAGCCAAACGATATTGGAGCTTTACGGATTCTAGAAAAAAATATTCAGTTACAGGGCCCGTAAATTGAAAAAAGATATTGTTAGCACACCTCTTGGCCAAAGAATAAAAAAAAACGAAAAAAAAGTGTATCCAAGGATATCAGTTTCAAAATACTGGTTTGTCCTGCTTCAAAGCAAATTTTTTTCCAGAGTTTCTAAACCGAGTAGTTTTTTTTTTTTTAAATCCCTCACAAACATTTCAAACAAATGTAGTATAGAATACGTCGAAGGCACGCGAAAAAACCGTCTCAATTTTCAACAATTGACCTAATGAAAGTACGATAATACCTATATCACAAGCAACGTTAAAACTATATACGTCCGCATCAGCCATGCACAAACAGCTCTCGACCGCTTAGTACTTAGCCGCTTAGGGCAAGCGCGCATATAAACGTAGGAATATGCAAAATTATAACACTGCGGGTTGGGTTAATCTGGGTCAACCGCGTATCCGCGAATAATCTCCCGCGGCGATTTGGAGCAAACACAGCGACGCGCGCTTAGGTTATATACGCCGTCAAGCCAAAATAAACTCGTTTCGCGCTGACGCTGCGCATGACAAGCCGTATAGCTATATACGGATATGCGAAGTAGGTATATGCGGCTTCCGGAAAATGTATACTATACGGCTAAAGTGAGAGCTTCTGATCTGTAATGTCAAGAGAGGAGAGAAAGAGGGAGAGATTCAGAGTTGAGCTTTATAATGGTTTGTGATAATTATGCTTCAGGAGTGTATCGAAAAAATTATTCTGAAAAAAAAAAATACAATCTCGAGCTTACAGTTGAATAAAATTTCACAGAAAAACAGCAGCAATAATGCGCCGCACATCCATTGAATTCCAAAATTCGATTTTCTACCCCCCACACCGATTCCATACCACCAAATGAATACGAAATATCTCCATATAACCAGTGCTCATTCACGTCGAGGACGAAGTGACATCAGCTTCGTGCCATCTCTGCTCCACCCTCCTGGCGTACGTATCTCTGCCATACATATCGGCTTGTGTGTATATGTGTATTGCACTACTGGCGCTACCGCTAGGTGGGTATAATTTTCTTTCTCAATAGTCCGCGAAAAGCCCTCGGTGTAGACCTGCCGCTACAATATTGCTCGGCTCTCTCTCGCTGGCGTCGAGCCAGACGTTACGTACCCGCGAGGCTCGAACTCCCTGTGTATATCCACGGCCGTAAGGAGCTGCAGCTCCCTTTTAATCTAGCCTCCCACCCTGAACACCGACGACGTCTGCTGCACAATGCCACGAGTCGCGCACGCTCTTATCTTCACGAGAGACACGCTCGGGGCATGCGCGCACCTTGCTACTGACACACATATATGTGTGTGTGATTTTGCGATGGTGCTCTCAGTTATTTCTTGATATATTTTTTGAACGGGAATTTTTCATTTCTAGTTTGGAGACACAAACTTTTGTTTTGTTGAAAAATTTTGTTTATCAAAAAAAAAATTATTCTCAATTTGAAAATTTATTTTGAGAATGGTATATATATCGATTTTGAATGAATTGCGATGGTATTATGCCGTAATTAACAAATATGAAGGTATTTTTCAGCATCCACCAGATAACTAGGAATTAAATTAGACTTTGTAGACTTCAGCAGTTATAGTATGAGCAGCCCAAGCAGCAGGCTCAGCAAGGCAGTGTTGACATAGGTGACAAAGCCTCATATATAAATTCTGCGCGCAGATTGTGATGAGGGAAATGTATTTATTTCCTATATAAAAAGTGTCTATGCGCCACCTATCTTCGCTAGTCAGACACTAGAGAGCCACAAAGTTCTTGCGGTGGAGGAGGGACCAGTCCAAATATCTTTTTTCTTCGTGTATACTAAGATAGATAAATTAATATAGGTACCCATATTAAAAATTTTGTATAAAGATCCTTCTTGAAATTGATTTTTTTATAATTAATAAAATAATTTCAATACCCGAATGAGTTAAAAAAAATGCATTAATCAAAGCAAATTCGTAAACTGCAATCAACTCTATACATACATTCCGGAAACAAAGTCAAAGATAGATACAATTCGACGTAACCAGAAAGTCCCAGTAACATCGACTAAACACAGCTAAAAGAACATCGCATCAGGATACTCAGCGAATTTCAATCGGCGATCGCAAAGCTCCCCTTGAAAACCCAGAGAAGCCCAATGAGTATCGAACCGTCCGATAACGCACCACCATCGGTCGTTTGCGGTGTTGCGGCATCGTCCGGCTCGCAGCAGCTGCTGCACAGTATAGTGGCCGCTCAACTCGCCGTGTGACCATCGCCCGCCCTCCTTCCCCCCTCGTCTGCGGTCGATGACCCCTCCACAGATGAAAGGGAATGCGAACTTTGACAGCTGCAACGGGGATGATGCCCCGAACTGGCGCGTTTCCGATTCCCTTGTAAAATATTTGCTTTTTATGTATCCACCGTGAAAAGCTCGCACTTTACACCGCGGATTATATATTCGCTGTACGTTATTCTGTGATGTGTACACAAAATCGTTGTAATCATTTTTCCAAAGTCTCTATAGGATATTTTTAAAGTCATTATACTCGGCCGCGTCTTGCATAATTCATCTCGTATATCTAAAGAAAATCACGAAGAAAAATAAGACACCGAGACGTATACAATTCACAACAATATCCAATATCCCCCGAAGCTTTAAAACACCATATCCCGCTCGTGCGCCACGGCCGAATGAATTTCCCGTGTGTGTGTGTGTGTATGTGTGTGTCGTGCACTCAGAAATCATCCCTCGTCGCGCATCCGCATGATCCTGCAGCGCACCGTTATACTTTCTGTTTATATCCCATACGCAGCCGGTGGTCGGTTTCCGGTTAAGCGGTACAGCGAAAATCGAGGCTGTATATAGGTATAAATATAGCCGGGTTCAATCGAGGCTCTCCCGAGCGATACTTCATGCGATCCGTTTGCGAGGGTTATATGTATTGGAAGGAATTCTCGACGCCTGAAGCTCTTATCCGCCGCGGCGCGCGAGTGCGAAAAGAAGATATTGAGAAATGGATAGTCGATACTACTATGCTCGTCGGCGGTCGGGGTAGGAAAGAATCGTCAAGAGCTTGCGCTGGAGCTGTTGCGAGAAATGGATATTGCGAGAGGGGATTTTGTGCTTTTTTTCCCCTTGCTTCTGCGGGATGGGTGAAGGCTGTGTTGCTGCCGCCGCCGCGGATTGTTTCTGGCAGAGTTTTTGCGATGGATGAATGAGGGGGTTCGGAGTGTTTGTAATGTACGGATTGTTCTTGTGTCAAGCTTTTGAGATTTTAATATTGAACGTTGATTTTGTTGATTTTTGAACTTTCGACATTTTGATTAGAAATATACGGGTATATATTTGCGTTCGCTATCGAGTTTTTCCATCTAAGCTATTTTCCGTAATAATAAGAAGTTGGAAAAAAAAATTTCACGGTTTAATTATACTATATTATTCTACGGCAGGCAGTTATAGCATGAATGACCTAAGGAGGTATAGGCTCAACGAAAGGCAGTTTTGGCATAGGTGACATACCGCTATATCAGCACTAGGCGCACAGACAGCGATTGAGGGAAATCGAAGAGGGCCTATGCGTCACCTATCATCGCTGTCCAGAGACTATCCGAAAAATTAAAGCGGTGGGGAAAGGGCCAGTCCAAAACTACTTTGTAAGCTGTATCGTGGTCTAATACACGTGCACGCACAAAATGAAACTAAATTTTATCTAGACTCGTAACAGTTTTGAATAAAAATTTTTAATGGCAAAGCTTAAAACATTGATTTTAAAAGGTCTAATACGACTATTCCGTAAGGAACATTTCGAAATGTCTCGGAACTGTTGAAACAATAACGGAATACACATCTCATTACCCCGTTATTTTAGACATTATCCACGGAAGAATAATTATAAAAGCCTATATGTATAGAAAATGAAACAGAGTCCTCTCTCGTTAACACGTATTTCAAGTTCTGCCTCGTCAGTCCAAAGAAAGTCCCATACGTATACACACTCATGATACGTATAACTAACTCGCCGGCGAGTCTCTCTCTCTCTCTCTCCTATATACTGCCACCGCAGACTACAGTTGCAAGCTCAGTCGGGCGTTGCGCCTTTTTGCTTTCGGCTTTTAATTGCGGTGCATTGAAGCAAAGCAAGAACGAAAGAGAGAGGAGAGAGAGAGAGAGAGAGAGAGATGCCACAGCAACCGAGAGATATCGTCTCCAGTGGAAACTCGAGCCTCCAATTTCCTCTCACGCCCTCTCTCTCTCTCTCTCTCTCTCTCCATCTCTATTGTTTCTCTTAGCAGAAGAAGCAGCAGCAGTAGCAGAAGCAGTGTATAGAGCTTGCCATTCGTTTCTAACGAGTTGGCACCGTTATCGGTCTCCGCGCAGAGAGAATCACCCCTTTCTCTCTCTCTCTCTCTCTCTCTCTACTCTCTCTCCCCCAACGTGTCCACTCAGACGTTAACGCCGATAGCTGTGTGTACACGTCGGCTCTCTCTCTCTCTCTCTCGATTTCCGTGCCGAGTGCCCTCGTGGAATTCGAGTTTGACCGCTTCACCACTATACACCGCGCAGTGCTGGCAATTTTGCCACGCGCGCTCGGTATTGCGCGATAAGACGCGTCTGCTTTTTGCTTGCTCGTTCGAGCGGAGAATCGAAGCGTCGTCCTCCCCCTGTCCCGAGTGCCTAGGGGAAGGAGAATTGTTTTTCTCTCTGGTTAGTGTCTTTGAGCAGCTCGAGAGTAGTTATCTTCGGAGTTGAGTGTTTGAGAGAAGATCGAGATTTTTCTTCGTTGCTATATTCAAGTTTCGAATCGAGCGAAGCTTTCGAGTTTAACGAAAGCTAATAAAGTAAGAGAATGGAATTTATCTTTTATTACGTCAATATCGAGTAATTGCCCGGTTGTCGGGATCTGGAAGAGAGGGGGGGGGGGAGAACGTAATTGAACAAAGTGAAAAGTTTGTTAATTACAGTAGAGTGAGATCCTGCGAGCGTGGAAAATCGATATAGGGGACACTTGGAAAGCTAATTACTGAAGGAATGCAAATATAATTTCATTTAACTTCAAAAGTCCGTTCGAAGTCTGGATAAATACATTAGTTAATTGCATCTCCGCAGAAAGTTTAATGAAACAATACACTTGGCCGATTGCTGCCAATTTCGTCGATCAGACGCTCGGATTTCGTCCGATTTGCAAATTAAAACGCTAATCGCCCGAAGAATTTGAATTGCATCTAGTGCTACTCTGTCTGAACACACTCGGAGTATTTCTACTTACATCTTCTCTCTTTCACAGCCAATCTATCCATTCATCAAAAACTTCAAAGCCAATTTCATCAGCCTCTTCTAAAAATTCAAAAACTCCTCGTCCTACTTGCACTTTTTGGAAAGACTTTTATTAAAAATTCGTACATCCGGCCACAAAAGCAAATCTATGTTTTTAGATTTGTACTTTATTTGTCACGTAAGTTCATTCATCAATATACTTGATGCAACTATACTTTATTCTCTGTTATTACAAAAATAAATATACGAAACTATACATTCCGTGAAGTTTAATAGAATTTGTCTTGTTCTTCTTTGATCCAGTCGAGGAAAGTGAAAACTCTAGTGTAAACGTCCGTTTCACCCTTTGCACACGATCGGACGAATGAAGCAATACCTACTTGAACTCCGTAAACGACGAGAGGACTGCCAGAGTCACCCTATATATAAATATAATAATCATGATCAAAAAATCATTGCAAAACTCAATCAATTCATTGAAATTATTATTCGATAGTTGAATTAAACGTACGTGACAGGCGCCTACTCCGACGGGGGTCACAGTGCAAATGTGAGATTCAGTAATTGGATATTCATGGCCCCAACTCTGATTGCAAGCTTTCTGACTGATAAGTTCAGCAGTCATCTCTTTCATTTTATCAGGAGTAATACCGTCCAACTATAATCAAATACAGTGAATAAATTGTTCAATTTCCAATAGGTTATTTTATTTCATTCAAAAATATATGGAATTAGAACTTACCCAAGTATTACCCCATTCAGAGAGAATAGCCGGGGCACCGGCCTCAGAGATGTCGTAATTGGTAAGACCGATAGGCTGCACCTTCGGGCTAAATACAATGTCTTTGGCTACACGAAGTAGACCAATATCGTTAGTTATTGTTTTGATACTAAATTATTTATGACTTGTTAGGTACTCGACCTCGTAATTCTGAGCATCATGTCCTGACAACTTGTTGCTTCCAACTCCAATTCTGAATGCATTTGGAGGTTCACTATATAAACAGGTATAGAATATCAAGAAGTAATCGTTGGTGCAGCTATCTTAAGACATTTTTCTTCTCTTAAAAATATAGAATTATTTTCTTACCCTTCTGGGAGGCAATGAGCTGCCGTTAGAATCCAGCGTTTGTTGAGAATTGAACCACCACAATGATGTGATCCGTAAATTATTATGGACGCCATACATGGATACTTACCATCGGGAGCGTTAGTGCCTCCAATGATTCGTGGAGCGGCTATAATGTTTCATTGTATTTTCCATTAGTTCCGTCGTGACAATTGGATATACCTATGTTTACGTTTACTTACCCTTAACAACTACCACGAGGCACAACAAGAGTAAGCTGGTAAGTATCTTCGTGTTATAGCTTCTTGTCAAAGAGCATACAGCGACTAACTGTTACTAGCGTCGATCAATAATTCATACAGCTATCGTATTTATCTCTAATCGTTCTAAAATCTTCTACAGACATAGTGATAACACGCCTGCCATCTTTATCTTTTGATTTCCACTTTATGTTCGATACAATCCCGTACTACTTCACATATTCTCTGAGAACATACGTGAAGCAATTTTTACGAACCATCAATCATTATGAGATTAATAATCACTTCCTGTTTAACGGAATAACACTTTGCTAGATTGCTGTCAATTCCTTCAATCAGACGTTTTGATTTCGTCCAATTTCAAAATTAAAACGCCAGTCTCTAACAATTTGAATTTCCTTTAGTGCTACGCTGTCTGAACACACTCGGAGTATTTCTACTTGAATCTTCTTTCTCTCACAACCACTCTATCCATTCACCAAAAACTTCGCTTGAAAGCCAATTCCATCAGCCTCTCTTCTAAAAATTCTAAACCTCCTCCTCGTATTCGCATTCGAGCGAAATACTTTTGAAAACACCTCAGCAGCCCCTCTCGACTTCCCTTCATTTTATCCCAGTCCATTCGTGACTCCCTCGACCACAAACGCAGCTAAAAAGACCTGTACACACTATACGTCGACGGAAGCCGGATGAACTCAAGGAACCGTCTGCTTCTGCTCGGTTACACAGAGCGAAAAAGTATTGTTATCGTCGCGAGAACTGTGTATGGACCGCCGGTTATGATGGATGGACGCGGAAGGAATGCTATGCGCGCTAGAGTTTTTCCCCTCGGACGGATAAACTCCGGTAATTTGTCACCTCGGCGCCGAGGTGTTGCGATCCGCTTGGCGCTCGTCGTTTAAATAAAGTGCTATGGGAGAGGACGCTCGGCCATATATGGCGAAGAGCACGACTATATGTGAGTAACTTGGGATATATGAGCTTTTAAAAAAATGTCTTCGTGTGTCATCGTCGTCGTTGCTGCTGTTGTTGTTCGAGATAGCTAAGTGAGGGGTGCTTTTATGGCTTTTAATGTGGGTGTGGCGAGAGACGAGGTGAAGGTAGCCATTTTTATTGAAAAGCTTTTCAAAAGAATTTTTCAGATGTATAATTGAAAACGATTGGGTTTTTGTTGAGAGGATTCAACAAATTACATTAAAGTTGGAGGTGTTTCGTTAATGAAAGCTCTTTCTTCTTTCTCAGCATAAACTCGTGAATATAACATTAACTGATAAAAGAAACAATCCAATCACTACTCACTCACAAGCTTCAATAATCAGCGAACACTTGTCGCACCGACGTTTATAGCATCTACGCGCGGCTGCATCATCGTCCTACCCTCGCTAGTATACACATCAAAGCTCGAGCTTTCTCGTGCACGCGGACGTCCACAATACTGTACTTTAACCAACTCCGAAGAAGTCGCCGCTATGCTGAGTCGAGCGCGAAATAATTATTGCCACTCACGGCGATAACGCAGCGTTGCACCGTGATTACCACTCCATATAACGTTGGGTAATAGAGATCTCGATGACTCGTAATTGCTTAGCGGCTCGAGTGTATAACTTATAGTGTTAAAAACGCGATGTGTCGGCGTGAGTAAGCAGGTGATGGATGCATGAATTATTTAAGAGAGTCGAGTCAGGGAGATGGATTGCTTTTGAAGGAGGCTACTCGCGAGTTATTATTTTTTTCCATCCTTGATGGATCGATGGGAGCCGGCTTAATTGACGAGGATTAAATTTTCCGAATATATATTGTAATCAATTTGAGTGCCATACCGTTATCGAAATATGTGGTTCACATTGTTCGCGTTGAATTCGTATACCTATATAGGGGTGTCGATCCCTTTGTTGTAAGTTTGATTTTGCATCATCGGCATTTGATATGAATCCTCGTGATAAGATCATTATGTGTGTGGCGGTTTTATTAACGAAACGGGAATATATTTCGCGCGGAAAATCAGGCTTCGAGTAGTACTGACAGAAAAGCAATTATAGATAAGACCGGAGAGCCGCTTTTGTGAGTGAAACACAATTAAGAGATTAAGACCACAGCGCGATTAAAATGTTTTTCCCTCGACCGCGATTTTCCTGATGTAAACTCGCTGCAAAATGAGAGACGAGCCGGGCGTCTCTCTCTCTCTCTCTCTCTCTCTCTCGTTATATACTCGTTGCATGACTGACTCGCCCTAGATTTTGCATTAAATGAATCTTTTGCGTTCACTTGACGTATAGTCTGTCTATACGAGTCCGATGGCAATTTATTTTACAAATATATATTACAGAAAACATTTTCAAACGCAACTTTATAGTCTTTTTGTGTTTTAAATTAATTTGAAAGAGTATAATAAGTATAGGACGAAATATGTCGAGTATTCGCAACTCAATGCAATAAGACGCAAAAGAAAAGTCCACGCACGTATGCACTGTCACATGGCCAAGCGTTTTACAGTGAGCTTTGACTTTTTGCCCTTCTTGCTTTCTCTTTCCCAACCCACTTCGTCCATCAGTACTCGTTTTTTCTTTTTCTTTTTTTCATTCATCTCAAGCCAGGCGGCCAGCCGTGAAATGGGAAAACGACGAAGAGGAATTGAACAAAGGAACGATCGCGAATGAACAGCAGAGCCAGTTGCTTTATAAATTTGACATTGATATCCGGCAAAAGGGAGGTATAAGGAGCTGCTTGGAATATGAAAATGCATATATCCAGGTGCAAGTTCTGATGTCTTGCACTGAACAAGTTGACGGGCTGCGAGATTTGAGCTTGTTGCAATTTTCCGGCACTGAATTTTTCAGCAGCTCCACATACGCGAGTTTTGCGTCGGCGAAATCGTTGCTTCTGTGAGTAGTACGCTACTTCTTTGCGATCGATCGTGTCTGATGCCGTGCGCTTGCTTCTGAATAAAGAAAATTCTTCAAGATGCATATTATATACGTTGACGTTATATGGCTGACGGTTGGAGCTTAATCAAGGTATAAGAAATGAGTGTCAGTTAGAATCGTTACTTTTTATCTAATGTAATGGATGTAGGAACTCATGTCTAAAATGTCTCAGTACTGTCTATTGGAAATGGACAGATTATATATAACACAAACATAAAATTGCTCTAAAGCTAGCTGAATTACTGAAGAATTAATCAATCAAAAAGTCATACTATAGTTAGAATACTTCGTACTTCAGTTACTGATAAGGAAGATCACGTAATATATCATGAAATATAATAACTCATCTTATTTAATTAGTATTTCTTATCAGGTAGGCGGGAATTAAAATTTCTATATTTCCTGTTTCTTATTACTCTCTAAAATCTGACTAGTGAAATACCACTCTTAAAGAGTTATTTTT
>UCQR01074701.1:19174-30510 GCA_900474235.1 Cecidostiba semifascia
GGTCGTCACTCGCCACCTGCTCGTAAAATCCCATCAGTATCAGCACTAACCGAAGAAGCGAACACCCTATTTTTCAAAATTCGCGGGCGATTTTCTGAGAGGACATTGTCGCAACCTTAAAAAGAGCAAGATTGCCGCCGCCGATGATGCGGAGCAAGCGCCCCGCGACGATATATGTATTATAATGCACTCCCTATACTTACTCTTTTCTCAAATATATGTACAGGCACTACACGCCAGCAGCAACAGAAAGAGAGAGAGAGAGAGAGAGAGAGAGAGAGAGAGAGAGAGAAGAGAGCAGCATCAGGTACGGTACGGCCTGCCGCCGCCAGTGTGCATGTTGTGATAATCTAACATGGCGGAGTGTTGTGTTGTGGCTGTCCGTGTCCGAACGAGTGTCTCGTGAGAAATTACAAAACCGAGGAGGCGGCTGCGACCTGGGGAAGAAAAGAGTCATTTCTGAAGAGAGTGTGAAGCATTGGTAAAGCCAAGAACGACCAACGGCGCGCGCCATTCCAAGTCGCCGAAGAAGAACGCGAAGAAAGAAAGTATACATCAGGAGAGAGACAGAGCGATGCTCTCCGCGAGCGGCAACCCGTACACTACGACCTGACCCACGACTTCTCATATAGTTCCCATAACAGGCCCTTGTTCTTCTCGGTGTCCCAGCGAGCGAATTATCGTTGTTGTACTTCCATAATAAACATACTTATATAGAGAGCACATATACACCTGTGCGTTTGTTTATAAAACGTGAGTAGTGCTTGAGCGAGTCAAGTATATATATATATATATATATATGTACATATATCGCACAGAGTGTGTGCTACGGCCTATACGGCGGCGCATATAGTTGGTTTTGCGTATAGTGTGCGATAGCCGCGCGCCAAAGTAATTCCCTCTCACCACCGCGCGGTCTGTGTCTCTGTCGTCGTCGTCTCCAGTCATCACGCACACGGCGCCGCTCTGATTCTCTCTTGGTCGTCTTCGGTGGCAGCGGCGACGGTGGCTGATGGCTACACTATTCCTACACAGAGATCTCGGAGTCAGCCAAGCTGTATAACTATATAGAAGTGTACCCTGTGTACGTATATGTGTGTAAGTGAGTGAGTGTATATATCTCTCGGCAACAGAAGAGAGGGAGCGATCGTGCAACGTCGTCGTCGGAGAAAGTAGGTACTCCTCGGGAGCGTCGTCTACGTGAAGAGGAAGAGAAGCCGGCTGGATCGGAGCGCATCAGCCACGCACACGCCGCCGCGAGGGAAACGGAGCCGTTGTGTTGCTGCCGCCGCTAGAGTCTTCTCTCTCTCATCGCTCGGCTTTCCCGCGCGCGCACCGCTACGCGGAGAGAGAGACGTGCCATCCAGAGAGCTAGCTCGAGTATCGCGAGGAGAAGAAGAACAAGAGGAATAAGGAACGACTGTGCCGCGTTAGTGTCTCTCCCTCTCTCTCTTTCTGCAACGGGCTTATGCAACGAGGCGCGTAAACATTTTCGCCAGACCGCGGTAAACAAATAGAGAGAGAGCTGCAGGGCCTACGCACACGCCGACACACCTACACAGCTGATTAAGGAAGAAAGGTCCGTTATACGCACGCTGCGCTGCTTCGCTGTATTGCAATTTCGGAGTCGGTCGGTCTTTCTCTCTCTCGCTCTGTGTGTGAGAGTCTCTGTGCTCGTTCTCACCGTCTGCATCGCAAGGGCCACAGCAGCAGCAACCAGCAACTCAACGAAAGGCTATACGCTACACAACGCGGTATAAATACACGGCGCTCGCTGTGTGTCTCTCTATATACTCTGCAGTGTGTGTATGTGTATGTGCGCGCGCGACGGCGATAACCTTGAATTATGATTAGGTCTTAATATTTCAACGGACGCAGGACTCGACGACGCGACCAAGTTGCTTCTGCAGGAGGATTTTGCGACATTTATTTATACATATCCATCAATGATTGGCTCAAGTGACTCTGATGAATATGTGTTTTATAAGAATAATTACAAGCTGCTACACTGAGAGATAGATAAGGAAAAGGTTGTGCTTTTTTATATCCGAGACATGAACTTGTGTGTTTGATAGTTTCTACGTTGGTACGCTAGTTGCTGAGGTAGATATTCCTTTACTTTGGTTCTTGTTCATTTGCTCTCATTTTTGAGGAGCTTTGCACACCGAGGGGGGAGGAATGCTGCTTGGTTGCTGATAATATTGTTATTTTATGTGATCAAATTAGCTTCCCCCATCATGACAGACACACGCAGAAGAGTCAAGTTGTATGCATTGAATGCAGACAGACAGTGGGACGATCGTGGAACTGGGCATGTGTCCTCATCTTACATTGATAGGCTTAAGGGAACATCGCTATTAGTGAGAGCCGAGAGTGATGGAACTATCTTGCTAGAGAGCAAAATTCAGCCTGACACTGCCTATCAGAAACAACAGGTAATACAACTTTTCTTCTTATTCATTTTTGTAATACTCAATTTCAATTTATTATCTTAGTTTGATCTTAACTCATAAAGACTTGAACATTGAATTAGTTCATATACATCAGCATAACAACAGATTAATTAAAATGATAGATTTAAAATATGCATTAGATATTGGATTAAAAAAATATGTTTCACTTGTTCCATGTTTCTGTGTTATATTTGTACATAATTTCTATATCTTGTGTTTTAGGATACTTTGATCGTTTGGTCAGAAAGTGATAACTATGATTTAGCGCTAAGTTTTCAAGAAAAAGCCGGATGTGACGAAATATGGGAGAAAATATGTCAGGTCCAGGGCAAAGATCCCTCTGTGGAGATCACCCAGGATATCGTCGAAGAATCGGAAGACGAGCGATTCGACGACATGTCAGACTCGGCGCCACCCATTGAACTGCCCGCCTGTGAACTCGGTCGTCTTGAGGATATAAACGAGCTCATAGGGAATTGCCTTTCTTCTCCCATGCGAAAAGAAAAGCTGGCAATGGCCTTGGAAACAGAGGGTTATATTAGAAAATTACTGAATCTATTTCATACCTGCGAAGACTTGGGAAACATGGAGGGACTGCATCATTTGTACGACATTTTTAAGAATATCTTTCTCCTAAATAAGAATGCCCTGTTCGAGGTAATGTTCAGTGACGACACAATTTTTGACGTGGTCGGCTGCCTCGAGTACGAGCCAACGTTGCCCCAGCCCAAAAAGCATCGGCAGTACCTGCAACAATTGGCCAAGTTCAAGCAGGCGATCCCCATCACGAATGCTGAGCTCCTAGCCAAGATCCATCAGACTTACCGGGTCCAGTACATCCAAGACGTAGTGCTGCCGACGCCGAGTGTCTTCGAGGACAACATGCTCAGCACGCTCAGTAGCTTTATCTTCTTCAATAAGGTCGAGATCGTCACTCTCATACAGGACGATGAAAAGTTCCTCACCGAGCTGTTCCGCCAGCTCACCGACGAGAACACACCCGATAGCAAAAGGCGCGACCTCGTGCTCTTCCTCAAGGAGTTCTGCAACTTCTCCCAGAACCTCCAGCCCCAGGGTAAGGAGGCCTTCTACAAGACTCTTACGGCGCTGGGCATCTTACCTGCGCTGGAAATCACGCTCGGCATCAATGACGCACAGACGAAAACCGCTAGCATAGATATTTTGAATTACATTGTCGAGTACTCGCCGAGCGTCATCAGGGACTACACGTTGCAGCAGATCAACAATACGGAACAGGATCAGATGCTCGTCAACGTCATCGTCACCCAACTCATCAACGACATTGATCACGAATTAGGTATGTTTGCGTTGCTCTATTGAATTGTACTATCAAAGCAAATTATTTTCTTGCATTATCATTTTATTAATGTGCGCGGAAATCAGGTGGCGCGGTACAACTTGCTGGCGTCCTGCGTCTGCTGCTGGATCCGGAGAACATGATGGCCTCGGTGAACAAATCGGAAAAGGCGGACTTCTTAAATTACTTTTATAAAAACAGCATCGGAACGTTGATCGAGCCCCTCCTAGCCAACACTATCGGCGACAGGCCGGCACGTGAAGACTACAGGACGGTTCAGCTACTAGGCTTGATCCTTGAACTGCTGTCGTTCTGCGTCGAGCATCACACGTATCACATCAAAAACTGCATTTTGAACAAGGATTTGCTGAGGAAAATACTCGTGCTGATGAAGTCGACGCACACGTTCCTCGTACTTTGTGCACTTAGGTTTATGCGCAAGATCATCGCGCTCAAAGACGAGTTCTACAACCGATACATTATCAAAGGAAACCTCTTTGCGCCTGTGTTCGACGCCTTCACCCGTAACAATGGCCGCTACAATCTTCTCGACTCGGCTATTCTCGAGATGTTCGAGTTTATCAAACTGGTGTGTAATGTGGCGATTTTTTGTGTTCTAGTATTTTGAAAATTAAATGAACGTAAATGATTTTAAATTGTTTAAAATCTATAGGAGGACATCAAATCTCTATGTTCGCACGTCGTGGAAAACTTTTCGAAAGAGCTGGAGGCGATCGACTATGTACAAACGTTCAAGGCCCTAAAACTGAGGTATGAGCAGCATCAAGACAAGTTAAAAGATCGTGATAGGGGAGCCCTTGACAGGTAACATCTAGTTTTACGTATCATCTATACAGCTTACTCGTTCCTCAAACAATACTTTTTACTAAATTGACAGCAGAGATTGATCCACTTTCAAATTTTTTAATTTTTGTACTTAACGTTTAAAAAATCACGCAGCGTACCATCGATACTTCGGAACAGCCGATATCGCCGGGATCAGCGCCAACTTGACGAGGAGGAGGAGATGTGGTTTAACGAAGAGGAAGACTTTGATGAGGGCGAGGCCGTTGTACCAGCGGCTACGGCCGACCTTGTGCCCCCTACCTCGGCGAAAAAGCAGCCGAGCTCACCCAATTCTGTCGCGGGTGGCGGCATTGTCGACAACCCCAATAAAGATGGTAGTAGTCCACCGCACCAGCAACAGCACTCGCCGCCTCAGCAACAACAGCAGACCATCCTCAATAACAATACATCCAACAGCAACGTGTCAGCAGTAGTAGCAGCAGCGGTCACAACGACGACGGTCACGACGCAACAGCAACAGCAGGTCAACAGCGGTGTGAGCAGTACAACCTCGGGGACGAACGACCTACCCGTGGTCGGCGTTACCGCGGAAGCAATGAACTCGAGCGCGACCATCAGCGCCGTTGATAAAACTGGATCCAACATTTTTAAGAAGGTAAGAGAAAACGTTTTTTTCTTCGAATTACTAAAATATTAGGATTGCGCTTATAAATTTCGATGTATCGGGCGTTGATTTTTACATGGAAAAATATCATAATGAAATTTTCGTGTGCCAATTTTTAGGTTAGAATATCTTGATAACTGATTTATTGGATTGGAAATTATTTTCTGTGAATTTCAAAATATTCTGAAATTAAATTTTATTCTATGTTATGTTGCAATTTGTGATTTCATGTTGGTTAATTAACAAATTAACAAAACTTGATTAATTTATCTAACTTATCAGTGCTTGCCTTCAGTGGAAAAGCGACCTTAACTCTTTCGACATCGCGCAATATTGCAGGATTAGCGTAATGATGGCGTTGTACATATTACGATTTTCAAGCTAAGATTTATTCGATTAAAACTCCATCCATAATAAGGGTTTTTAATTGTTATTGCGCGCATGCATACAAAAATCGGTAAAACAGCTGATAAAAATAAATTAATTAAAGTAATAATATTATTGGCCTTTTGTAAGCCTTTTTTTAAATGTGCAATTTTTTTCTCTCTAGGGATTGGTCGATTATGAAGGTGATTCAGACGAAGAGGACGAAGAGTCAGAACTGAGTCCAACGCCTAAACGGCAACGGCTCTCATAGTAGGCAAACTATCCGTCAGTAGTAAGAGTGCTGTGACCAGAGGTGGGCAAAATACTGTATTTAAACAAAAATACAAGCACTTTTATGTATTTAAATAGAAAATATAATACGTTACACGTATTAAAAATAATTCGGACATTATAAAAGAAAGATAAGAAGCAAAAACTCAAGTTACAATGGTCATTGTAGCAGAGAAATTTTAAATACAGTATTTAAATGCAAGTGTATTTAAAGTACATGACTATTTTAAATACAAACGTATTTGAAATACATTTGTTTTTAAGCTTTTATTATCACGAAACAAAAATATGTACATCAAGTTTTAAACCTACTGTTGGATTTCAAATATCCTTTGAATCCACTTGCAGCTATCAACTTTATAATTGTAATAACGATTGTTGACAATGTTCGAAAGTAATTACAATAGCCGCGTTACATTGAAATTTTTTCAACTAAAAATTTGATTGTCGAGATGATTTTTCACGATCTCATTTACTATATTTTCGACCTCGGACAACTTTATAATTAATAAGCTTGGTATATTGGACCAAGGGAATACGACAGGGCACGATCGTACGAGTGAACTCTTGAATAACATTCCTTTGTTTTCGATGATTCTTTGGAGAGGAAGTAACCCCAGTTCCGTCTTCCATCTGCAGGGGCCTTACAGTGCATAACAACGAGTCTAATTTTTTTTTTATTTTTTTATAACCCATTTATTACGATTTTCCTTTTATTACTACTTCTTTATATTAGATTATTTTAATGAATGCATTAATTAATTAATTAATTAATGCATTGCATAATTAATCATTTCACTTGTGATCACAAACAATTGTTCTTATTCAAATTAGATCTAATTGTTTTTTGGTATTGATATTAGATACGTTACATGAACCCCTGGAGTTGGAGGTTAATAATGTACAGCAGATGCGTTTTCATGTTGAGAAGATTAAAAAGAAAGTTATTTATTGTTTTGATGATGTAACGTATTTATCTTTTGTAATACTTTATTGATCATAAAATATGTACACAAAATTATATAGAAACTTTATCTAAATTCTTTTTTATGAAAAGGGTTTCTATTTTTCTTCTAATTTGATTTCATCTATTTCTTTAAGGGAATCTGAAAGTAATTATTAACAACGGATACCAATTCAAACTATTTTACAATTTGTGTATAATTTAAAAAAAATATTTTACTGCAATTTTTGAAGCAATTATTTTAATAACTTGCTAAACGAAAAAACATGATATTTTCTTCAAAATTAAATGAAAAAGATTTATATGAGTGATATAATTGCTTTGAATCTTGCCTTCACATAAAACTTTTACAGCAGGGGGATACATTTTTGAAAATTGTAAAATAGTTTCACAGTATAAAGCTTAAACTTTCTAACTTTCACATTCCTTTAATTTTCCATCTCCCTGCAGCAGATTTTTTTTGTCTTCTATTTTACTGAGGTACCCTGCTTTAACATTTCCAGATTAGCGCAGAATTGAAGATCGAAGGAATCTTCAATTAACTCGTGCGACGTGTGGGAAACAGGTGCAAGTCGGTTAGATGATTGACGATCGATTTGTTGTATGCCATAGGCAGAGGTGGGCAGCATATTTTACCGCGTGTACTTAATTACTTTCACATAAATGCTACAACACTTACATTTAAGAAATTCATCAAGCAAATTTATACACGTACGATATACGAATTATTTGAGAATTTTATAAATTGTAAATTCTATTTGCATATAAATAAAAAGTGGACTATATAGTTATTGAACGTTTTGCTTATTTAGACATCTTACATATAGCATATGTTTCTAATGTTAGCGAGTTGTGACTATATAGATAAATCTGAATGACCATTGTAACGTATACAGCTGAAAAGAATATTATATGTGTAACGAAATTATTCAAAAGAAAATGTATGTCTGATAATCTGTATTTTAATACATAAAGGTATATTTGTATTCTGTATTCAAATACAGCATTTTGCCCACCTCTGTGGTAAATAAAGAAAAATTTTTATTAGGGCTACATCGTTATGCTGGATGCGATGAATGCAAGAAGATAAGGAAGAGTGACGAGTGTACTAAAAGGTTCAAGCCGTATAATTTGAACTTGAATGTGTAGTTTTTGAATGCTACTCTGAGTACATATACTGAATTTAATGTGTAATAATATAATACGCGGAGTGTTTCGGACCTTCTACTTCTTTTATATATATACATCAGAATTATAAAATTTGATGCTTCAGTGTTGGTATGCTTTACACACTACATATTGTAAATAAAATGTCATTAAAATTCCTAGACCATTAGGAATGGATATATCTTTCATCGCCATTGTTCGAATGTTTTTTTTAATTAACATTCAGAGTCACAAGATGTGAAAGTCGAAAAAAAATACGTGAGAGAGTGAGAGCGAAAGAAACATTTTGTTAAATTGTAGAAAATAAGATTCCGAAGCATTTCGCGTTAATTATAAGACGCCGAAAGCCACTATCTGAAATACTTTTTTAGCTCTGTCGCATCGACGTAGAAAAGCTAAAGAAAAAACTTACATGCAATGTACAATAACAATACCACATATGATTAATATTATCCGTTTTACTTTATATACCAAGAACACCGTGACAATTTTTTCTCGGCTCACCTTTTATATAAATAACAAGAAATATGAAAATATATTACAAAAATTATTACGTATGCGTCAAAACGTAAACAAAATTCGATAGGTGTGAATGAGTTGTAAAAGTGACAAAGAGAATAGAGTGAATGTTATTGCATTTTATGTTGGAAGATGAATGTTCCGAGTATATTTGAAAGGCACAAAAGAGATGATTATAGCAGAACACTCAATTTCATAACTTATCAGGAGTCTTCAAATCTTGAGGGATGAAGGAA
The DNA here is from genome assembly GCA_900474235.1 of Cecidostiba semifascia. Taxonomy (NCBI): domain Eukaryota; kingdom Metazoa; phylum Arthropoda; class Insecta; order Hymenoptera; family Pteromalidae; genus Cecidostiba; species Cecidostiba semifascia. The sequence continues at coordinate 27,960 of UCQR01074701.1, forward strand.
AATTTAAATGAAGGCTGTGTCAAAATTGACTCGCACCAAGTATACGGTCTATTTAAGGTTTGAAGTTTCGATTCCAAGTTTTATTGGTAAAAAAAAACTTTTGGAATCGTGTTACGAACAGTGAGATCGCAAAATGAGATTGTAACACATGAAAATATAATTAGGGCAGAATAATACTTTTAGTTCCTACCACTCGTTGAGCACTGAGATGTTGAGTCTAACGATAGGAAGAAAGGACTCGAAAAAATTCTTTTGTAAAGTTTATTGGTTTTCTGCTATGAATCTTAGCTTGTCTGAGTTGAGTCTATGAAAATAGAAGAGAAAATAAAATTTAAAGTGCGGAATGATGAGAATGAATGTCATTTACGGTTACGCGTGCGTTGTAGAAGTGAGATGAATATTTAATTAAATAAAACTTGAAACTAGAAAACACGGTCTAAACATTGACGATGCTGCGAAATCACAACACACGAACACGCTCGTGCAAACTTGCGAATCTACATGGAAACAAAATACATCCGGTCACCCAGTTTTTTCAACCAGGGGCATTATTTATTTCAAAGGTTTATAATGCTGAACAAGAAATAGTAAACCGTATATTACACTCTCTCCATAATGCTGATATTATTTGTATACCGACGTCAATATACAACAACCTAATTGTAAGTGAAACATTTTACAAAGAATTATTATAAACGAAGGGCCCAGACAAAGAGAAATGGCAAGAACACGATAAAAGAAATCGAAATATAATACGAAATAATTGAAACAGAAAAAGGAAAGAAATACAAACAGAAAAAAATACACTGAGTCTTCTCTCTGACGACTTTTATCATTATATGTATCTCTCTCTCTCTTTAATTTGACGCGGATGGCTACTTCTGCACGACTTCAGCTTTGAGTCTAGCTGCGAGAGCCTTGCGCACCTGGAGAATCGAGGCATCGATAGCCTGCTGTTGATGGGCGATCAGCTCCTCCTTCTTGCCGTCGATCGTCGCCTCGGCGACAACGCGAGCCGAGCTTGGCCTGGCCTGCGGTGTTGTTGGACTGTCCGCCTCGAGCTTCTGACTGCGTGCTTGCTTCTTCAGAGCTACGAGTTTATCGCGCTGAGCCTTGAGATAGAGCTGACGTTTGCGGATATCCTCTTCTCTTGCCTCCTCTTTCTGAAATAGTCGAACGAGGTTTTAATTTAGTTGTTAGATATTAATAATGTCCTTTTTTATCTCTTTATTTTTGTATTTGCGTAGAAAACGGCGTCAGCGTAGAGTAGTGAATTTTCGTTATTGTACGTACGTATAGTAGGTGTAACAGATGCATGACAACGTTGGATACAAGATTCAAGTTTTATTTTTATCCGAAAAAGTCTAACGAGAAAACTGTTGTAAAAAAAATGTTTCAAAATTCTGAATTTTCTTTAAATAGTTCTTTTTAAATAAATTTTGTATCAAAGCATATTACCATCTTTTCAAAGCCGCATTCACTATCATCGCACGAAAGTGTAAATTTATAAGATTGTTGTGTGTGTATGTGTGTGTAGTCGGTACTCATTTACGTTACCTATATCGATTTTGTTTGAAAACATCAGTCTTCAAATGTATACTAGTTACTTTCAAAAATTTGAAGAGTGAGAATTTAATTTGTGAGGATTAAAGCAACGATCTTTGCCGAATTGAAGAGTGAGATCTTATGCTTGAAATCAGCAAAGAGCAAAAATGGAACTTACAGGCTTAATACTAAAATCGGCTTTTGTGGGAACCAGTCTGGCGGCTCGTTCTATATCTGTTTCATCGTCGGACTCCCCATTAAATTCTGTCTCTTGCTCGTCTTCCTCGAAGATGGTCGGCGCGGTGTCGGTCGACTTTTTCAGCGCCTCCTTGAGTAACGCACTTTCATTCCTGTACTCTGTCGCTAGTCGCTCGTGCTCCTGGAGGATAGCATTTTCATCTCTATTCACATCTACATCGATTTCCTGCTTTACATCGTTGACTTGGCTGTTGAAAAATTTTTAGTGCTGTATTAATTTATTTTTGTTATTTCTCTTTGTTATATGTAAAAGTATAGACAAATGTCATTTAGAATTTTGTTTATTTTAAAGATTTTCATTTGATTTTAGAGTTAATAAACGCCAAGTCGTCTTTTAAGAATGCAATTTCAATACAACGGATTTACTCGACGTGCGAGGCCATACGAAGATTATTCATGATGCGGATGATGCCGTTTATCAATAGAATTTTAATTGTCATACGTTTCCTTTTGAAGAAGCTCCTCCATGGGTAGCTCGTCGTCGAGAAATTCACTGGTGCCTTGCGTGAGCGAAGCTGGCATCAGACCGTACTTCTGCTCAATCATCTTCAAGGCTTGCAGCTGAAGCTCAAGGTTTTTCTGGATCATCATTCTCTTGAAGACTTCGTACTCGTTAGCTGCCCATATTTGCTCGAAGAGGCTCTGAAATTTGTGAGCGTTTATCTATTCAAAATTTGTAGTAACGTCTTTTTTTATTTTATAATTACATGAAGTTAAAATAAGAAAGATTATATATATAATATAGAAA
>UCQR01074768.1:7180-20317 GCA_900474235.1 Cecidostiba semifascia
ATTAGAAGATAAAACGCGAAAATCGAACCGTTCTCCTCTCTCGCTCGGGTTTATAAGGAAGATCGATGGAAAAATCGATTAGAAGCTGAAAGCGACTTTGGAAAGCAAGTGCCGTATAAGAGAAAGAGAGAGTGTGGCTACTGCATTGGGTTGTAATATTATTTTCATCGATTTCCACCCTTGCGGTGTATAGTCCTCTGTTTCTTACCTGCTTTGTCTAACCTCTTTCATGCTTTTAGTTTAGTGTCATTTATCTTCTTTTTCTCTTTTACGCTGGTACACCTCTGACGCGCTTGATCTCGTGCCAAAGGCGAAACGTTTGGCGCGCTGGTGGAGAATTTTTTTGTGCGCGTCGTTTTTACTCGTACACGCAAGAGTTAACGCGTTCTCGCCCGGTGCCTCTGTCCCCCGTTCTATCGCTCTCGTCAGCTTTTTTTCTTCCTCTTTTTCACTGGCTACTATACCGCGCTGCGGCCAATTTCTCTGGTTCACGTGTCTCTCAAAACTGATGGGACGATCATTCTGGTCGCCAACAAGTTTTTTTTTCGACTAATACGTCTTTTAATTTAATGAAATTTTTCAAGAAAGTTGATTTTTTGAAGTCAGGAATTTAAATGTCAAATAAAAAAAGACGAAATAAATTAATCAATACAACATCCTCTAGAAGCAAGTACCTCGAATAAAATATTTCTTCGGTAATAATGCTAGTATAGTACGTATACGAAAAGATTTTAGAGCTACTTTTTTACATCATCTGGACCTCAGACGACGTTCGATGAGCAGGATTCTTTGAATAAGAATACGGAAAAAAGTATAAAATAAAAAGCCGCGTAGAAGAATAGACGAAGGAGTTTCGCGGAGACGACGAGAGGCTGGAAGCCGAAGAAGATGAAGAGAGAAAAAAGGAGGAAGCCGTACGTAACATCCCTGGAGAGACGAAGCTTAGTCCGTTATATCGAAAGCGCGCCTCTTTTACGGCGTTCGTTCCCCCAGCGTATGTAAAGCACATAAGAAAACATCCACAGCTACACACAGACACACGCACTAACAAACGTGACTTCTCTCGTGTGAGGTTACACGTAAGACACCAATGCTACAGCAGCAGACTTTGCTACTCGCGCGCCTGGCTTTTATGGATGGAGCACGCGTTGTCCCGTATCATAAGTCTGCCGTGATGTATGCTTTTGTTTGTTTGTCGAAGTAATAACGTCGGAAGTCTGCGTCTTCACTCTCCTGCTGCTTCCAACCCTTTTGTTCTGTGCTGTACATAGCTGCTGCTCGCGCGCGCCACTTCACGAGATGGAAAGACGAAGCGCAAGAGGGTAAGAAAGATATGCGCGGGTGAAGAAATATTCTTGAATGAATTGGAAAGAGGCCAGGGAAGGAGAAGAAAGTCGTGTATGTGTGTGTACGTGCACGAATGACATTTATCTTGAAAGCGAGATCACGTTCGAGCGATGCGTGTGAAGGAAAGAGACAGTATAGCCGGGGGCGAATAGCCGGAACGAAGGAAAAGACGGGAGAGGGACAAATTGATAAGATTATACGGGATTTTGATTACTCTGGAGTGAAAAATGCATAAGATTGACAGGATTTCAAGGGATTTCTTTTTTTGCTGTACTTTTTCTTTTATATCGTAATTCATCTTCTTGCTGTTGGCTTGTATTTTCATGTGAAATATGAGATTGAAGATGATGCCTGATAGTTTGATAGAAAGGATACTAGCTCAAAATTACAATGTTAGAAAGTGCGACTTCCAAGTCATACATTGTATTTAAATAAGGCACACTCTATAAATTTAAAGGTTAAAAATTGGACATTTAACTCCTAATTTTTTTCTAATCTCTGTTCTTTCTCCTTGCAGTTGAATAATATGACGATGAGATTCAAAGTGCGGACGAAGACGTTGCCGAAGGTCTTCGATGACAAAAAATCGACACACTCTTCCCTCAGTTTGGAGACGGCTGGTCTGTTTCAAGATGGCCGTATACGTCTGCGATGTTTCGCTGAAATAACGCCGGTCTACAAAGCGTCAGCCACGAAGGAAATCACGGAGGAAAGACCCTATCTTGCATCGATTACCGGAGATGCATCGCCACACAATCGCCGTAAGTATATACATGGAGCAAAAACGCGATTTCCATCATCTCTAATAATAAGCTCATTTTTGCATCAGTAAATTACTGATTGAATAATTAAATTTTGTTTAGTCAAACAAGTGAACGAATATCTGACATACCGTAGCTCCGTATATCCGAAAAGCTCGATGTGCAATAATGAAATAAACACGTTTTCATTGATCAGGATACGAATTATAGTATTTATTGAAGCCACATCAAACGTGACTACCACGAAGTCAGGTGAATGTCAACTGCGGCAGCAGCATTACGCGCGAATTCTAGTAACACATGAAAAGCGTGCGTTTGTCACGGCGAAAACACACAGTGTTTGTGTACGAAGCCATTTGGTGAACGTGCAGTTTTATGAAACCAGGCATTCCTCTACGTTTACAGATCAGCTGGTCCCCCCGCGCGCACGCAATAAATTCCGATTGTTTTATAGGCGTGCGGCGATTACAACGCATCGCTGGCTCTTTGTCGCTTATTTTCTTCTCTGTGGGGTGTTCTTTCTATTTTCTTTCTCCCTACGAGCTTTGTAAACACGTCAACTGTAATTGGTTTCCGGGAAATGGCCTCTCGCGTGTTCAGACTCTTTGTCGATATCATCACGAGAGCTTTTGCATATCTGTATCATGAAGAATCGCGCTTATGGACCTTGTCGAAGCGAATAAGTATACGTCGTTATTTTGAGTCTTTAATTATTTTAATAATTTTTCTTGTATTTTTTAGTACTTCAGTAGTAATGCTATAATCATTTTTTTACAAGCGTTTTATAGTGGATTATCTGTAATGATTTCAATTTCGAAATGTTTCAACATAAAGCTCTGTTTGAATTTGATTCTTTTTGTTATTTTCATTATACAAAGATATTGAAGAATTTATTCAATTTCAAAAGAAAGAATCGTTAGGTGAACCATAATTTTATTTTCCCTTCTGAAATATCATTTATTTCAAACTGGATTTTAATATGAACAAAGAAAAGATATATTATGACCGAAACTAAAAGCAGTGAGATTGATTCACCTACCATCTTACTCCCTATCTCCGTACTCTACTCCCTATGTCTCGCAATCTGCTGTAACGTTGAGCCATACTACTTCCTTGTGACAATTTGCTAACCGATAGTTTTCAAGATGAATAAATTCGATATAATTCGAAAACAGAAGAACCAAAAAGAAAAGAAACGTATAAGAAGTAGCAAAAAGCTATCACGACGCGCTTATCAGCCAAAAAATAATAACGGCCTGCGAGCGGTCTGAAAACTCGAGTTATTATACCGCGATACGAGCGATTCTTATATCGTCTAGCCGCCGAGCCACGTCTTCTCCGTCGAACACAACACTATGTGGCTATTGTGTTCGTATTACTATTGTGCTCGTTTCGGCTCATTTCCGGTGGCGAATGAACACCGAGAGATCGTCCGTCGAGCGAAGTAGGAAACTGAATTTAACGACCTCGCTTTAACAATCTCGCCTGCTTTTTACTTCTTTCTTCATTGCCAATCTTCCACTCCTTCTCGCGTATACTATATATACACATACCTTGTGCTTCTGACTTTTGAAAATCGCAGAAAACTTAGCGCGCTCTTTTGAATTTTAGATGAAATGCCCCTTTCGTTTGGTGTTTCGAGAGTGTAGGCTCTCGTTTTCCGCAGTTCGTTACTGCCCTCGATATGGCAAATGGAGGAAGGGGAGCTAGAGGCGGGAATTTTAAAAGCAACGAGTGTGCTCCAAAAGTGTTTTATAATATATTTTCATTACCCTTATATTTAAATTAAGTGCAGAACCACTATTCCGACGCGCAGACCCTTATATTTCGTAGCCTTTTCCAGTATCGTAAAACTTTATCATCACTAATTTTATGAATTTTGACAGCGTAAAAACTTTTTAAGCTATAAAGCGAATTTTTAATTCCTGCCTTCTTTTGCTATGAGTGAAATTACCGAACTAATGGAATTAATAATCAAGTTATACTTACCCTGCGATCGCGTCATCTCGTCTTGGCAATGACGAATAAATAAATTTTCCTGATGTTGGAAATTCGAAACTTTTAGAACCTTTGAAAAATGTTTAGAAAACACTTTAACGTATTCCGCTAATTATGTGAATAAATAATTAAATAAATTTTGCATAATTACAAAATATGACGAGATCAGTATTGACTACATCTTCATGTATTATTACGTGCACACGTGCACAGTATAAGTGAAATTATCCTACATACTTTGAATTTCATAACATATTTCATCGGAACAATATCTTAACATCAAAGCATATACATAAAAAGCTCACATTGTAATACATAAGTCGGGGGTAGCCATCAGCTTTGATTTATTGAATAAGAAAATACACTATAGTACCGAAAAGTAAGGAGATGGCAAAGAAGCACAAGGACAAAATTTTTCTCCTCCCTCAAGACCCTTGACTATATGAATACATATCCCTATGAATAAACATAAAAACCTCTCAAGTGGACCAAGTTGTTTCTGGCTTTTCCGACTGTGGCCGGATCATCCATCGGATCATCCCCATAAGAAAATTCTTCATCCAAGCATGACGCAGCAAAGTCATTCCCCCCTTTGTTGTGATATCAATCACGGGGTAGTAGGAGCTCACGAGGAGAGAAATATATAGATATTGAAAGAAGAGAGCGACAAGCCAGGAATGAGTCAGAGAGCGAGTCTGCGAGTGCTTGACGCTCTTCGTAAATTTATTAGGTGAATCATACCGAAAGAAGGAGGAAGGGAGAAAAGTCTCGGTAGCTTCGAAATTAAATTAGCTCGATGCTTGCAGGAGTCGCGAGAGCGCTTGTCGAGATAACGCCTATTCTTCTCTTATAGGCGGTTAACCTCGGAAAATTTTCTCCAACCTCCCACTATGTACTCGGCCATCGACCGTTTTGTCGAGCTTCGTAATCTCCGTGGCTCTCGGATTACAACGACCACAGATTTAAGTGCGTCGCGTTTATTTTGAGGGTCGGCTATTGTTGACAGTATTTTTTTCCCGGCTGTGCTTTCACTTAGTCCTATCCTTGAATTGATTGATCGGTATAAAACGTTTTTCCTATCATCAATGTATTGTACTCGAATATTATGTAGGTGTACAGTCTAAATTTTTTAACGACAAAAGTTCTATTATAGCGATAAAGTTTGAAAATAAATTTACCTTTGATCCTTCAGACGAGATTTTGTTATTTTTCTTTGACTTGATTGTCTGGAAACTTTCAATTAAGGCAAAAGCGCTAATGTTGTATATACGCTCTTGACTGAGAGGGCGAGAACTGGAAAACTTTACTGTAAGTAAATGAAGTTCACTAAATAAACAAGTGCAAATAAATAAATCACTAATTAAGTTCTCATCAAATCGTATTATGTCAGTGATGCAGCTCATTTAAAAGCATGCTTAATCAATCAAACCGTAAAAATTTCGATGATTGGAATTGCTTATATTTACACCTATACATTCGAAACATGTTTATATACGAAGTTACTATACAGGTGCAAACACGGACCGGGAATTACATTCCAATAAAAGTCGTCGACGAAATTACGTAATCGGGGAAAAGCCTCGTCCACGCGTGTGTAGATTTATCGAGTTATCCCAGACAAACTATGGCGAGAACCAGCCGTAGGTATACACTGTATTTATTAGCGCGAGCGGGCGTTGTTATTTCAGGCATGTCCTCGCAACGCAATCCTACTACGTTATCATAGTAATTTTACAACGCGAAATCTGCTCGCCCAGCCGCAGACGGACAACAATCCCGGGCAAATATGCACACGCTGTGTGTTCGTCAGCGAATATCTGTTCAATCTCCGGTACACCGCGAAATTGGAAAAGTCAAAAGTATAGTGGCCTCTGTATGGACGCTGAGAAAGAGAGAGAGAGAGAGAGAGAGAGAGAGAGAGCGTGTGATTCATTGTCAGAGCCGCGCATGATAGATACGTATAAGCTACTCCGGCTAGCTATGCTGTCTCGTTAGCCCCTCGTTCACGCGCTTGCGCCCATGATTTACGTCCCTCGAAGAGCAGGGCAAATACTCGAGGGTGGAAAGAGAGACACACAGTCGGGGGGAGATTTCCGTGATGGCGCCAGCAGTGCGCGCATCGGTCAACAGTCCAATAAAATCGCACGCGTTATAACGTGTCCTAAGTCCGTCTATATACTCTCTATTGCCAATAGCATTATTCCGCAGTAAAAGCGGGCGTAAAGTCGCCGGTGCGCGAGTACCGATTCAAAAAGCCATTCGTACCGCTTCCTTTCGCACTCGATTTTATTTCCCTGGATGTGTATATACCTACTTCGTCTTACTCACCGGCCTATATTATACTCCTGATGCTAGCTGTCCCTCTTCCGAATTGCGAAGACTCGATGATACGTGCGAGATATTTTATCTCGCTCGGACACTTTTATTCCATTCGTATAGGATGCTCTTCTGCCACGTCACTTATTTCCGATGTTTTATATTTCATCCGGATCTAAATTTTCACTTATTTTATATAGCGATGAATGTCGTTCGTTGACGCTAGAATTTTTGTTTTTTTTTCGTTATAACGATTCACGAGAGTGTCTGAAGTACATTATAGCGAATGAGAAGCATTAAATATGGTCAACGTTAGAGGGGTGTGTGTGTGTGTGTGCATGGATATCGCCGTGTTATTGCGGAACCCCTTGGGAGAGCAGTTTAGAATCTGTCTAATGGAGCTTTGCGTAGATAAGCGTCACTTGCGCACTTACGCCTTCGCCCTCTGGATTTTATAGCTTTTCTCCCTCTTATATATAGCTTTTACCCCTCGATTTATTCTGAATTCAATTGCCTCCATCTAATTTCCAGATGTGAATCGCTAATTTAACTGCGGAATATAGTCATATACTAATGGTTCTTGAAATACCTACTGCTTTATTATTGTTAGTTCAGATTTAAAAATCTCGGCTTTTATTTAACGCCACAACTGTGATACTTGATTCGATAGTGTTTTTTTTTCTTTTTTCATTGGCACGAATTATGGCAAACCCCGTATTCGCAAATTTCCAGCATCAGCACAAAGTGCGACTATAGGACAAGAAGAGAAACGGGGGTATACCGGATAGGAAGGAAGGAGAGAGAAAGAGAAAGCGACGCCGAGTTTCTTCTTGGTCGAGAAGTAATTTAGTTTTTTGCTCAGCTTGGTGGCTTCTTACTCGCAAATTTAATCGAGAAAGTACGTCGTCATCTTTAATGCGATTCTTCGCCAGCGTCCGCAGCTTCTTGCTGTCGTGTCGGAGAAATTATCGACGCGCTAAGCTGGAAATCCAGAATTTGCATCTTCCTCTCTATGCCGTATAATCATGAGAATCGAACGGATAAATCTTTTCTATACTCAGTAGACTTCGTGTAACGTTATTATAATAATTGGCGATTATTTTGTTAATTAGTAATTAAAATAAAGCTTGAGAAAACTAGAAATAAATTCATAAATAGAATCGTAGGATATTTTACTTTGGCACGCATTCTGTCATAGCTAAGGAAAATTCGACAGAGAGTGAGAGAATGTGAAAGCGGGAAACCATTGAAGTAACGCGCAACGTAAACTCATCGTAATAGACGCGTCCTGGATCGCCGCCGTCGAGAGTTGAGAGCTCCGATTTACGGACCTTCGAGGCGGTTTATGATCACTCAGGAATGGAATCGGTGTACCTCGCTGAACTTCGAATAAAGCACGCTCGCACGACGACGGCTTCTTCTTATATACGAGGATTTGCAGAATCTACAGAAAGCTTGCGTAATCTTATGCTGCCGCCTATATGCACTTTGATTGTTTCCGGAACGGTTCTGGAATCTCATTTTCGTGTGTACTGCGCTTCCATATCCAATTTTTCAATATTAAAATTTACCAACTCCCGTAGCATCAGTAGCTTTATTCGCTCTTTGTGAGTTTTGAAATTTTACTATAAAAGAACTGGCCGAAACTCAACGGCATAGACAAAGCCAAGGGTGATGTCGAACGAGCAGTAAAATTAACAAAGAATGGAAACTAGAACGTGTCAGAATGCAGGGAAGAAAATATCCGCTCATATATAGAGTAGTGTATAATAGCCAGGCAATATTCATTATTCGAGTGAGACAGGGAGAGAAGTCCATTGAACGCGTCCGCTGCAAAGATCGTATCTCAAATTGTTCATCCTGCGCAGCTTCGCTATCTTCAGTCTGTATGTACAGCCAAAGCTCTCTTTCTCTTGCGCAAGCTCTCGTATACGAGCGTGACTAGCAGCTGCACTGCTTCTCCTCTATAACGTAGCAAACTGCAAACTCGGAATTGTCACGTCCCGAATAATTCGAATATTCTGCTTCTGCAACGACGGGACATGCAAGAGGCTTTTCCCAGGATTTCTCTGTCAAAGGGAGCTGTTACGACGTTATGTTCGTCAGAACGCGCACGCACGAGAATGTATATGAGATAATGTTACCATACAAAATCTCCTTCTATGTGTATCACCAACTGAAGGTTTATTTGTAATTAAGTATTCCTTTGTTGGGATGCGTTATTCGTTCGAACAATTATTACGTTACTCGTTATACAGTAAAAATATTCTTCTTATCGGGGACATGAGATCGGATAATCTGCTGTTTTGTTTTATCTTTTCAATCAAAACTTTTGTTATTTATAATATTTTAAACAGGATATATTTTTTTAGAATCCAGTGGAAGTAGCAGCGCAAGCTCGACGTCCCTCTGGCCTTGCGGATTGGCATTGAATGTCGTTCTAGGACTACTAATCAGCACTACTTCCACGAGGTAGTTCCAGTATAACATGTGTCCCAAGAAGACGACGATGATAACGACGAAAAACTATGACCCGAAAACGTCCTCACTGCTCGACCCGATTACATCATCCATGTAAAATCTAGTAGCCGAGGGCTTCCAGTTATGTATGTTACTATGTATATACAATGGAATAGATAGTTGAATGATTTTTGTTCGAGTGATGATCAGATGAGCGAAGTTGGACATGTGGCTAAAATAAAAGACGAGTGTTATGGAAGTTGAAAATAAAAAAAAATGAATGCATAAATAAATAAGCAACGTAGGATCGTGAATTTAATAAGGATTAATAACGACGACGATCCATGTGCTAAGGTTAAAAAAAAAGTTGTAATAAAATATAAATATAAGACAATGGAACGACTTACACGTACACACGCCATCATGAGCGAATATACGATATACAAATTACTTTTGAACATGTTATCTTTTGATGTAAATTGTTAATAAAAAGCGTTTAATTCACGCATTCACACAACGCTGCGCAGCTGCAATTGAATGCTTATACACGATTGTAAATCTGGCTCTCTTTACTATTGACCCTTTCCTATAGAAATAAATTCCTTAACTGTTTATACCAAAAAATTCATTCAATCGTGTTTTTTTTATTTTGCTATTATATCTATGTATTGCGACTATGTATTTAACTGCAATTATTCAGTTTTATAAGTTGATTCATTCATGTGTTTGGACATATTTTATATTATACTGTGTAAGCCTAGTTTCAAGAAGACAATCGAAATATTTTTAATGATGAATTAGAAAAGAGTGTTCATTGCGTAATAATTTAATTCCAATATTTATAATTATATATTTTGTTTTAAGTAGTGACTTTCAATCAATAATTATGCAAATTTTATCAATAATGTTATATACAATTGCGTATAAAATATATTTTTTGTTCGAATAAAGAATATTTGGTTTTTATTCTTTGACATTCACCTTATAAATATAATAATTTGTATCATAAATATCTCTATATTCATCAATAATGTTTTCAACAACATTTTTGGTAAGTATTTTTTTCTTTTTGCTTTCTCAAAGAAAAAGCTCAAAATTGTACATTTATTCCCTGTTCGTTGATTAACTATTATATATATGGCAACCAAAAAGATAAAAAAACAGCAGTAACGGGCAATTGAAAGAACAAAAAAATCGATAGCTTTCTACTTCACTGGATGTAATTTGTTAAAGTTACTGACAAAATAACAGTAGGAGTGACGATCGGACAGTTGACGGACGCGAACGTGGACAGATTAACCTATGTATTTCTGCAGCCTTCTATAATTATTTCAATCAATTTTCTACTTGGTATGGCTTATCTTATAGCCGCTATTTAGCAGCTGAATAAAGCTATTTAATAGAAGAAGAAGAAGAAGACAATAATAGTATAAAGGATAGGTATAGAGAACTAAAATCATCTGTAACGATTTGTTTGTGGACTTCCACATGTAAGTGGTCAGGATGATGTAATGGCTTAAAATATTATAATATTAAAATAGTAAAATATTAAATTGTAGTATTTTGAACTTGGCGCCATTTAAAGCGAGAATCTATCTATAAACGAATCAAATTGCGACTTTCAATGTTTCACAACATCCAATCATCACGTCGTAAAGAGAAGAAAATATTCAAAATCATAATTTAAGTATACTACACCGATTAAAATTTATACAAAAAATATATTTTTCGGAAGAATTACGTTATTATTTGCTTCAAAATAGATACCAACATATTGAACAAATCAAGCTACATTCTTTCATTACGATGTAGAGTTACGCGTGTCACGTGGGATCATGAAAAGTTTCTCCATGAATCTTGAGAAGTAGGCCGCCATTCTCTTTGGCATTAAGAGTTTTAATACTTGAAACAGTCTTGCAACAGCAGCTGTGCGCGCATGATATAACTCGTGTATTCTTTAAAATAAATTGTAAGAAATTTTAAACATTATTAAAGATGACTAATTCAGCAATCTTATAACAAAATTAAAAAAAATGAACGAATAAAGAATGTAAAAATTATTAATTCATCTGCATTCATTCTGCAATAAAATAATAACGTATTCAAGCAATCTTATAAAAAAAATTTGATCATGTCGGTAAGTTATTCTTTATGTATAATTTATAGTTCATTATATTATTTACTCGAGTTTAACTTTAATAATTATTTTAGATAAACATATTGGTATATACCATTGTCTTGATTGGTCTTAGCACGGCGCACAGACTTGATAACTTAAAAGAAGTAATTGAATATCTTATTACTAGTTATGCTAGACACTCACTATTATTTTTTGCTTAAAACTAAAAGTATTAGTGTAAATTGAATATTGCATGCTAGTAACAGAATAATTAAATATAATTTATGTATGTTTATATAGAATGTAGCTTTTCGATTTCAAGGACTCATGGCTCCAGTATTTACACCATTTAACAATGATGGGTATGTATTTTTGTATTAAACATTTAGATTTTATACATTAGCATAATACAGAATCAATTATGTGAAATTTATCATTTTCTTAAACAATCGTTGCAATGACATTAAAATGTTGTAAACTATAAATATAATGAATATAAATCAAGTATTAATAAAAAGTAGTTTAACCTTGTTCTCAATTCCAAGAATACTATATCATGTATTTGAATATAATACTCTACTCAAACCTATGAAGTATATTTTTAATAACTATTTTATGTATTATAACATAAATATTTTTACTTCAGAAATCGAACATTGAATTTAGGAATTATTCCTGAATATGCGAAATTTCTTGCGGCAAAAAACATTTCTGGTATTCTCAGTAAGTACAAATTTGCAAATTAACATAAACATAACCTGAAAATTCAAATTAACCGATATCCAATATTCTCAACTCTCGATCATGTCATATCATATCATGTACGTGTTATTATTATATTTTTTAGAATCTCTAAAGAAAATTATTTTGCTGAATATATTGACATTATGTAACCATTTTCGAGTTCGTTATCAATTCTTTTTCAAATACAAACTTTAATGAACGGTAGATTCACATTTAAATAAGTAATAGTGTATTAATAATTGTGTAAAATAGTCGGGGGGACAACGGGAGAAGGAACATCCTTAACAACCTATGAAAGAAAACAACTAGCTGAAGCTTGGGCTGAGGCAGTAAAAGGAACCAAGCAGCACTTAATGGTTCAAATTGGTGGAACAACTTTAGTTGATGTTAAGGAACTTGTAAGCGAACTTTTGAATGATTATTATTATTTATCTTTTTTGTGGCTTTATATTGTTTTTTATTTACTGTATAGTTTATATTATCTTGCAAATGATCAAATTATGTGAATTTGTTAATTTTTTTTTTTGTTTTATACAATAAATGTTTTTCATTAAAATTAATTTAATCATTATATTTACATGTAAAAAATACAATTTTATTATTTTCAAAGTTGGATATTTTTCAAATCACTAAATTTTCTTGAATATTTTGTGTAGTTTAAGTTCATATGCGCTAAAACAGTAAAATTTGTATGAAATATCAATAACGATACTCTATGTTTTAAGGCTGCACATGCGGAAAATTTAAAAGTAGGTTCATTACTTTGCTTACCTGACTTATACTTTAAACCAAGCAACACGGAAGATCTAATAGAATATCTAAGTATTGTCGGCCAATCTGCACCAAATACACCTTTATTATATTATCAATCTAAAAAAGCAAAAACAAATAGTGAGTTATTCTGTAATATTCATCAAAATTTGTATATTATGCATTACAATCAACTTCTATGTATTATTACAGTTCGTGCGGGAGAATTCTTGAAATCTGTTGGAAGTAGGATTCCAACTTTAGTTGGAGTAAAATTAGATAGCAGTGATATAAAAGAAGGAATTGATGCATTAGCAGCAAGCAATACATTTGTAGTTTTCTACGGCAGCAAAATGGTAAGAAAATAGTAAATTGTATAACGAGCAAAATAAAAGTTATTTCTAATAAGAATAAAGTGATCAACTTTCAACAAAATGAAGTGCTGACAATACCCAACTCGAATCTAAAATAACTTGTCTATCCGGCCTGTGTATCATAGTTTTAACGAGAAAAGCATTATATATTCCGTTTTAGACAATAAAAATACTGTATTCGTAGCTGTGAAAAAAGACTAATAGTCTAGAAATTATAAAATATTGCTTGTAATTAAATTATAGGCCATCTCAGCTGGATGTGTAATAG
>UCQR01074773.1:4332-14679 GCA_900474235.1 Cecidostiba semifascia
AGTCATTCGATGACCGTCGTTCGAAGGGGTTATAACACCACAAAAATGCTTTAAAAATCAGCCACGTATATATGATTAAAAAAAAAACAAAATACCTCGATATACACTTCTGTGAGCTGTCGCGCATATTGCAGTGAAACAAAAAAAGAACCGAGAGAGAGGTGAAAATTCCAAACGCTTCGGCACGCGCGTAATATACGTTCGTTTATTGAATTATCGAGCTTGCGAGAGGAGCGGCCCAGAGCGTCCAGATAGCGAGAAAGGAAAATTGACGCTGATTGAAGGGAGGCGCGACGTTTCTCTCATTAAACGTCATTCGTTAGTTCATTCTGCTCGGCTCGCATTTTGTTTGCTCGCGAAATTGCCGCGATGCACAAAACGAGCGATGCTATAATACACACACACACCGATGCAGCTCACCTGTCGCTCGAGTCTGACAAACGCAGAGGCCGATCTCTTTTTTTATTATTTATGTGCGCTCCGCGCGCGCGCCGGTATAATGTTTGCGAATAAATGGAATAAAGCTCGACGTTATAACGTTCGAGTAATTAACTTGAAACACACAGAGTACGGACGGACGCGGCGCGGTGAATATAAATGAAGGAGAATAATATTGCGCAATAATAAATAAACATAAATGTATGTATACGAGGGGATGATTTTTTTTTAGGTCGAAATGGAAAAATTAATCGAGGCGAATATTTTTCTTGTTTCGGCGAGGTTATAGGCAATGCTGATGCCAATGTGTCTCATTACTTCGTAAAGTTTTTTTTTTCGAAAAAAAAGAGCATTGCACACAAAGGAAAGTAAACTCCAAAGTCACAAGCCGTCAGTCCCACAGTGATACATCGAGAAGCGAACCTAGTTAACGCCGTGGCGGCGGCGTAGCGAAAGCCAATAAATAAATTGGATTGGCCGGTGATCGGCTTTGCGCGGACAAATGGGATCAGCGATTCTGTCGATCAGCAACCCAGGCTTGCACCGGTATATATACAGCCTATATAACTCTCTCTCTCTACCTCGTATTTTCTCGCAGCTAATGCGCTGCTCAGCAGCGAGGTAAAACCCGCGCTTTTATACACGTGTTTGGCTTTCGATTTCTCGAGCGCGAGCGAGTCGAGAGATAAAAATAGCATATACCAGCTTTAATATAATCCGGTCTATTGCGTCGAAATTCGAGGCTCGATCGTTAGCATGATTCGAATCGAATCGACGCTAATTTCCGGCTGAAAAGAATCGCGAGAGAAAGAGAAAAATTCGAACTGCTGACAAGGGCGGATCAATCAGTGCCGAACCAATCAGATAATAGCCGAACTGCTGCAGTCGAATCTTTTGAAACGTGCGCGGTCTCTATATATAGCCGACAACGCGAGTTAGTCAACGACGAATTGGCGAATTACACAGCCGATCGACTGTAAATAAAGCGCGACGAGCCTTTCATCGGGGAGAAAAAATAAACTCGAAATTTGAAAAATCCACGAATCCACGATATGAATCTCGGCTGCATGCGGCGAATACAAAATAAAGCAATAACCATCACAGTGCATTTGTCGGCGTCAGATCTCTCGGTGCACATCCGGTTTCGCGCGCGGTTCAAAGAGCTCTCTCTCTCTCTCGCGTGCCTGCTCGATCGATAATACACAGGCGTGTAACGATATTACCGCGAGTAGCTCTCGCGGCACAAGACGCCTCTATACTATCTCACCCTCGGCATCTCTCTCTCTCTTTCTCTCTTGCATCTGTCCCGTTGTTCCTTCTTCTCTCTTCGGCGCCATTGGCGTCAAAGTCACGCGAGTCGCGATCGCTATCTCACCGAGAGATGCTCCGTGGAAGATACGGTTATATATAGTGTATAGGGGAAGCTCGAGTTTATGGGCTCTTTAATTCGCGAGAGTAGGGTATTGTCAAGTGTGTGTTGGTCTTTTTTTTTTATCATTATTATTGTTTTATCGGCGAGATCGAGCATACTGTCGTAATGAACGGTGAGACACGGTACAAAATATATAATACAACACGACTTTGGCTGCGAAGGGTCGAAATGAATTTTTATCGATCTCTCGCTGTGGATTCAACAAGTCAATGCCGAGCACTTTACAGAGGGGAGAAAAATATTGACGTTTCCTGCGCGAGCTAGTATATAATAATGTATCTCGAGTATATGCAATCATCCCTATAATATACCGCGCAGTAGAGTAAAAATTACATATCGAACTCTGCAGCGCGCCTATATGTATGATAATAAACAGTTAAACGCTGAAAAATACACGTGTATATATATACAAAATCTATTTCAGCACAAGCGCATTGTTCCAACATCCGCAATTTAAAATTTTTTCCCATTCCCTATACAATATATACTTCCGAAGCGCACTGCTGTGTATCGCACAGAAATCAGCACGAGGAAACAATAGAAAGCTGCAGTGCACATATACATACACTAGCTGTGCGCAGGCGGCCAGTCAATAATATCAAGCCAGTCAACACGCAATAATTAGGTTAATACCACGGCATTACGCTAACGGTCGCGAAATTGCCGCTCGCGCTCTCCTCGCTCTCTGCATTATTAACCAGCTCTCCTCGGCTTGTATATACATGTATACAGGCTCCAGCCGTAAAGCCCCGCACCGAGACATTCACAGTTCAGTAAACACTTTCCACTCCATTCGCCGCTCTCAGCCGCAATTACGCGGCCATTTGCGAAATGCGCGCCAGAAAAGAGAGCTTCTTTTCCGAGTGTACAGTGCAAAAAGGAGAAGCCCGCACGTATGTATATACCTATATGATAAGGTGTTTACCCATCTTGGAAAACCTGGAAAAGTCAGGAAATTTTTTTTTTAATTTCTGGTAAACAGCCTGTAATAAAATTATGATACGACAACATCTTCTCGTCGTCCTATACATCAGAACATAAAAAAAAGACGAAGACAAATCGTATACACGTTTCGGGATGCAAAAATAAGTATAGAATAAAAAAGAGAAGCCAAAGGGGGATAGCGTGTAACGAGCGATCACTTGGCGCGGTAGATTTACGAGCACGCGCGTATTGCCGTTTTTACGGCGTTTCTCCTCGTGAGAGTTTTGTCGCGTCGAGCCGAGTTTAACCTAGATAATAAATATTAATATACTCTCTCGTGAGCGAGCGAGCGCGCGTCCTTTTTTTCACTCGTTCGCGCTTCGACAGCGAGATAAGCCGCGGATATGTATTTTTTTTTTTTATTGGAATTATGCAAATGAGAAGTGGTGGCGTGACGCGTGGTTAACACCAGAGCTCTTCTGGATATGCGTCGAGAGAAATTGTCACGCTCGAGGGATGCTGCTGCTGTTTTGGTTATTTTTTTTTTGTCGAAGCGCGTTGAGTATGCAGATTCGATGCGATGTTACAGATTTGAAGGGCGTTCGTCCTTTGGTGCATGTAATTTTATTCAATATATGCATAATTCTGTATATTATATATAGGGAATATAAATTATCCAACGATTTTGATTTTGATTTCGAAATATTCCTATGTAATATTAAATAGCTTGTATGTATACTGTAGAATAAAATGACGAATCAGTGTACGAAAAATCACCTAAACTTTTTGCAAGCTCCAAGTTTTCGTTGCAGCTTTCTATCTATGCTCACATATACATATAGCTCCGGAAGCAAAGTTGCCCGTCGTTGCGTATACATACACACGTGTGTAAAGTAGGTGTGGGTGTGGGTGTCTGTGTATGCTCTAGAGCGGCAGTGTTGATTTTGAGCTTCGGACGTTGTTTAATGATTGCGCTTTGTTTGTGTTTCAGGGTCCACCGCAGCCCGGGCAGCAGTTCAAATTCACAATACCCGAGTCCTGCGATCGAATCAAAGAGGAATTCAATTTCCTCCAGGCACAGTACCACAGGTGAGTTTCCTTTAGCCGCCAATGGCGCGTTGTTCCATACTCTCTTTTTTTTTTTTGGCCCCTCTGTTATTTCTCTCGCCGGCGCGAGAGCGATTTTTTTCCATTCGATGCGAAATCCCGGCGACGTGAACGAGTTTATGTGCATATATAGAGACGATGGGGGATTCTTTTGCCTGAATTTCAAATAGAGCGAATATAATGGATTCTTTTCTGTGGGTTTATACTTATTGATGCATTAAGACATGGTTAACAAGGTATACTTTGAAAACAGAGTTTCTATAGCTTTATGCTATTTTAATTGAATTTAAAATTTTTTGCAAGCAAAGTTAACAACTTTTAACTGTCGATTCTAACATTCAATATAATTTCTATTTTGCGATTTAAAATAATCAGTAAAATCAAGCATCTAATAATGGCTAAACAAATTACATTACTAAAAGGCTCCATCATGCACACGTCGCTATATAACTATCGTTCACCTCGTCGCATTCGCTCAGCCTCTATACGGCACTCAAATTGAAAAAACAAATATAATCAGCCCGTAAACATCCCAAAAAAACACCGAGCCCATTAATTAAGTCATCCAGCCCTTCAAACAGGAATGCCCCGTCTGGCATAAGATAAGATCATCTGCGCATCTCTCTCTCTATCCATGTTCATGTTCGAGCGAGTATCTCCCCCGACCTCCCCGTTCATACTCGCTCTCAACACACATTGCGCCGAGTGACAAACACCTGTCCCGTGCAAATATGCGCTCGAGCAAGCAGCAGCAAAACCGGCTGCTGCTACGAGCGCGCGCGAGGGCAAATATTAATTTATTATTTGCTCGACCGGAAGCTATGCAAACGCGCGCAATGCATGTGCAACGGTGCTGCCGCAGGCAGTTACGCTCGTCTCTAAGCAGCTTCTCTCCGCCGCCGGTTTTACTACTATACAGAAGAGAGAGAGAGAGAGAGAGAAGCGAGTTGTCTCTGCGGAGATTACGTATATACGACGCCAAACGGATCGACTCGGAAATTATGTATACGCTCGCGAGTATGAATTATTATCGGTGAAAGATATATCCTATGTTCAATTTTTTAAAAGCCTCGTGTTTTCGCGCGCGATCGATATACATACATATATGTTTGAGCTGCCGTTAGTCGTGGAAAAAAGGCGAGCGTCGGGGAATATATCGATTGTGTTGCACACTCTCCTCTATACTGCAGAGAGGGAATAGCGGATTGCCGTGCAGGCAGAGCAGTTAACAAGTTGTTGTACATGTTACCGCGAAATCCATCTCTATCTCTCTCTCTCTCTCTCTCGCTGCTGGTATCGAGTAATTTCGACTCTCCCTTTTTTTCTGGCGCCGTACACCGTATATATATACAGCTATATATGCGCGCGTATCAATCGGTATTTTTGACTTTGCGATACTGCGGCGACGCCGGGTTTCGTGTTATTTTTTTTTTCCACCAGCGGTAGCAGCGGTGGCGGTTTATCTCGATCGCGATATTTATCCGGTGCGCAGCAGCAGCCTCGAATTTTTATTTCACCGGCGTGGCTGCAGCCTGGAAAAATATCTGTATATGTATATATGTATACACGTACGGGCTGCGCGAAAGAGAGTGATTGAAAATCCTTCTGTCTGGACTTTTTGCGCGCTCGATTGCCAGCGGGATTGCTTTATTAAATGTGTATGATGATTTTCGGAGTCTTTTTTTCTCGCGGATATATATATATATTTTTGAATTGCGGTTATATTCTGCAGCTTGAATTAAATGGGATTGACGAGTATATAGTCTTTCTCGATTGTAGAGATGAGAGTCGCGCGTTGAAATTCAATCGGCGAGCTTTTGAATTTTTCATGGGAGCTATATAATCCAAAATATGCACCGCGTTTTCGCATTGAAAAGTAGAATTTATTTTCGTATATCGGCTATGAATAAAGCAAAGTTTTTTTTTTGTTTGTTTTGTTTCGTTCAACCGCGTATACGCTTTCAGCGTCGAAACCCCACGTACGTATATACACACGCGAATTCTCATTAAACGCGCGTTCACAAAGCTCCCTCTCGCGACATTGTTAAACCACGGTCTTTACACAATCGTCCCGAAAATAAAAAGAGAACACAGCCGCGCCCAAGTGTTGAAGGACGCGTTGCTTTGCAAGAGCCAATTTATTCGGCGCAGCAGCAGCAGCAGCAGCAGCCGCTTAATTCGGTCATTCGCGGCGTTTCGGCAGGTGGTTCATTAAGAGCGGCGCCGTAGCACCGCAGCAGCCGCGGCTGATTTACATCGCGTTTGTCGCGCCGGCCGCCGAGTGTTAATTTATGTTGCACGACTATATACGTGTTCAAGGCGGAGAGAGGTATATAAAGTTATATTATACACGTGCGGTTGAAAATAATTTGTGCGAGGAATAATATTTCTTTTTTTTTCCTCGTTCTCTTTTTCGTGTGTTCGGGAGCTGTCGATGCGGATGTATGCTGGGACATTAATTAGCCGCAAGGCGTGGTAGTAGTATAGTGCGCGTTTTATTCCCGCTTGTGATATGAGATTATGTAGTAATATAATTCAAACGACCGACGTCGCGGTGAACGTGTATTTTTAACGTCGCGTGATTTCCTGTGCAATTTTCCTGATAAAGTATCATTAACCTGATTAGCATATCGAATTGATATATAAGCTGAAATTGAATTTTGACGTAGTGCGCCTCTCGGAAAATTTCATCCGGTCGCTTTCTCCGATATGCATGTGACGAAATTCACGTATATACTCACGACGTATTCCTCTCCCTTGAACGTGTTAATTCGCCAAGTCACGTGCCGCTACATCCAATATAGCAGCGCCGAAACACAGAAGAGAGAGAAAGCCGAGTATTAGGTATACACACACAGGCTCTCTCTCTCTCTCTCTCTCTCTCGTACATACAACAACATAAGCGGCCGACCGACGGAAACTTAAATTACGGTTTCGTGTCGCCAGCGTACTCCGGGGGACTGCTGCTGCTGCTATACACTCGGCAGCCCCCGCATAAACGCGTGCACACACTATACTCTCGTAGTGTTGCTGCGCTCTATGTGCGTGAAGTAAGTACGTGTTTCGCGCTCGGCCGGCGTTGCAGCGACATGTGTACGCTCGCGCGCGCAGTCAAGTTTTAATGGATCGCGAGAGCAACAGCAGCAGCAGCAGCCGGTCTCTGTGGACCAGCCTCGTATAACTTATTTACATGAGTCGTGCAGGGGTTCTCGAGAGCACCTATATGTAAGGTGCTGGTGTATATAGGAGAGGCAACGTTGCTTCTTTTTATTCTCTCGATCTCTCCCGCATCGGCTTTTGCTCGTTAAATTTGCATTTCGACTCCCGCGGACGATTTGTGTGGCTGAATATGAGCGCATTGAATATACCTGAGTAAACAGAAATGTTTTTTTGTATACGCTAACGTATAGCTGCTATACAGAGAGATGCGAGTTGATCTTTTTTTACAACCCTGTTATTTTAAGTAAACTATAGTTGATATAAATATTAATTGAACCAGAACGAATATTCCATAAAAGATCTTTTGACTGTGTGTGGAAGTTATATTATTTAAAAGTTGTATTTTTAATTAAAAAAATGAGAGAAAATCGTATTGATTTAATCGGTCGTGCTTGGTTCTACAATGTATTGTATTTATATTCGGAGAAAAATATTTTGAAATCTGAATTTCCCTGGAAATTATAGTCGTAAATATATAGTATAAAAGAATAAGATAAAATTTATGAAGCTACGAGGCGAAGGCTTCGTGGAGTTCGAGGACTGGTGAGAGATTTTAATTGATATTCTGATTATTTTCGAGCAGCTTTAAATTGGAGTTCGAGAAACTAGTCAGTGAAAAAATTGAGAGTCAGAGGAGTTGCGTTATGGTAAGCCGCTGAAATTAGCACACAAATTACAGTCAAACACCGTATGTTCACTTATGTACACACGATTTTTTCAATTAACTACTGTTTTTGTCTTGGCAGTCGCACTATCAATCAAAGTTTTTTCCCAAGCAATTATGTACATAGATCTTTTTTGAATGAATTTCTTATCAATGTATAACATTTACCTTACTGCTTGAAAGTTCAGAGGCACGTTTTTCTTCGATGTTTTTATCATTCACGTAAAAAGAAAATAGTTCGAAAATCATAAGTTCATTTTTCACCGCATTCATGCCGTAAAAATTATTGAAAAGTTATGAATCACATTCATCATTGAATAGATATCATATACTTTGAAAACGTTGTAAATCAAAGCTGCAAAATTTTTCAAAACGCAATTAGGCATTTTCATAATTCGCTCAACATATATCATCATAATCAATGTTTGCTGAGCTGCACTAATTGTGTGTTTATTTAACGGCTTGATTGTAATTTTTGCACCACCCCATCGCCACGTCCTCGAGACTCTTAGACTGCGTACATCACATCAGCCTGACTCATTCTTGTAAAAATGATAAAAGAAGGATTAAGTGAAAACCAAACTCTCTCGCGTATTCTTTAAGCATTCCGCAAACACGGAAAACTTTTCGCTTTTAATATATCCATCGATCACACAAGTGAGTCGAATGGGCCAGGCTGCTGCGGTATTAAGTCAACGACTGTTCGTCACGGAGCCTCCGTCAAAGTACACAAGAAGACCGCATCGAGCATATAATGCTCGCCAGCAGACGGTTTTCCGCGCAACGTAAAAAAAGGTGTGTCGCTTCTCACGGCTCGCCTTTCCACACAAGCGATTAACAAACAATAGCCACATTCTGTTTACCGATGCGATTGGCGTGTAGAAGGCGGTAACAGGAGGTTCGATTAATATTTAGCCCCCACTTGTATCCACGCACCGAGAAAAAATGTGTCTGTTTTATACAGACGAATAATTATTTAATAATATACCATATGGCATTTTTCCTCGGTGCACAAAGCTTCTGATTGTCTCGCCTGCACATAATAATGTTTAGCTTACACATGCGTTTTTCCTTGCTTATTCTGTACAGTATTAAGTTGGAGTTGGAAAAGCTTGCCCAGGAGAAGTCGGAGATGCAGCGCCACTACGTCATGGTGAGTACCCGAAGACCTTTTTTTCTCAGCTTATCTCTCATTCTTCTCACGACATGTTCACATTATGTATACTTGTGTGTGTATATATCTCTTTCTCATTTGGTATATAGCGAGTCGTTAGTGCCAAGGAACAGCGAAATTGTAGAGTATGACTCAGTTTGTTATTGAGGTATTGGTGAACGCGCTTGGAAATGTCATACTATGGCTAATAATGTCGTGCTATATACAATGCGTTTATTCAACTACCGATCCTGGAAAACCGGGAAAACCTGGAAATGTCGGAGAATTTTTCTTTATTCTGGAAAATCTTGGAAAAGTCGTGGAATTCCGTTCTAAATTACCTGGAGTTTTTTTGTGGGTAAATTATAGGCACTAAAAACATAAAATGAAATCAGTTTTTGGACATATGGTCATATATATACTCATTATAGATTTTGGAATAATAATAATAAAAAGAAAAAAATGAAGTGCTACTGGTTATTTTACATCAGCGTTTTTAGGCAGTAGTACAAGAAATTTTGGAAAAAGTTATTCGAATTTCAATGAATAGACCTAACGTAAATATTTGAAATTTTTGAAAGATTTGCAAAATAAATTTTAACCGGATGTGGTCTAATTGAAAGTATTGGTAAATCATCGATGATGTGGCAATAATCAACGCCGTGTTCCGACACCTCCACAAGTGATTACCATTCATTGTGTTATTAAGAAGAATAGCGATGCTGCAGTAGTCTATTAAATTTAATTATATCCACTATCGTAGGAGAAAATCTATTCAATTGTTTCGTACCTGTTTAAACCGCGCAATTCAAACATTAAAATCGAGACACACTCTTCTAAAGAAAAAGAAGAATCAAGTCTTCGCATAATAAATCGACGCACATTCAAATTTCCGTAAAGCTACGGTATAGAGCCATAAAAAATGTTTAATCAACTAACTCTCGCAACTACATCAGAGAAGACAGCAGCCAGCTTCGCCCCCGAACAACGTCGTAACTCTAACAAGTCCTCCTTCTCTCCGCCTCCTCTCACCTTTTATTTTCATCTCTCGTGCTCAACATCCACTCTAACACAGCAACGGTGGCGGCGGTGGCGGCGTCGGCAGCGTATACCAAACTAGCTCACCTCTCCTATCGCTCGTTTACAAACTTTTGTACAAACGGGCGCGCGAAGTCGCTCGCTCTCGCGATTTGCATAGAATGCACACCGGCGCGGTCGCTTTCCCTCGTAGATTTTCATTATACAATGTGTATACGTGTATACATATATATATACACACACGCCTGCGACTCGCGTCTTCATTAGCGATGCTAGGCGACGTCAGTTCTCGCGATTTCTCTCCGCCTGGCGCGCCTTTTGAATTTACTATACGCGTCGTCCATTATATTGTATATAGATATATAATATCTC
>UCQR01074800.1:1292-13989 GCA_900474235.1 Cecidostiba semifascia
TATGTATACAACGGCACAAGGTAATACTGAAAAAAAAGGGGGCCAATACGGAGGCTGATGCTCGATCGATTTCCTCGCTTTCAATAAAACGTCCGGCCGTCCGCGGCGATATTTCCCCGAACGTATATAGTTTAGCTCGATTTAAAGAAGCCCAAAAGAGACGTGTGACGTTATATATGTGTGTGTTTCCGGATATTCCCACACATATTCCCGCGTAAAAATATACATATACACCTATAAAGGCAAAACAATTTCAGCCCGGAATGGATTTCGCTGCGCGGATTTGTCCGGGCGTAAATCTATTTTTATTTTGGCCGGCGCGTTTGATGGGCCTCGTTTGAAAAACACATCACAGTATAAATATCGCGCCAACAGTGTTACAAAAAAAAAAAAACGTAATTTTCACGAATACAAAACCGCACTCGACGCGTAAACATACCAGATGATATTTTTAATTAAAAAAACCTCTTCTCTCATCTGCACAGTGTCACACTCTCGTACATCAGCTTCGCAAAGTTCATAAGCGCAGCGCAGATCGTGCTATTGTTTGGTCTCGCGCACAAAACACTCTTCCCCATCCGCGCGCACTGTATAGATATATGTATAACACTCTGTATAACGTGTCCGCGATCTCTATTTTGCATAAACGTCAAAGCCAGCGCATCAAACTTCGCGAGCGCGCGCGCGCGTGCGGACAATCTGTCATACTTTTGGCGCGACGCAGCTTTCAGCTCTTTTTTAAAAGCCTCGACTAAAACCCATCCCGAAAAATTGTCCGAAGCGTTGCGTGTGGCCGTATATATACGTGAATTTTTCCGGAAAAAACACTAAAAAAAAAGGGACCACAGCGAAGCGGCTGTCGAACGAAGTTTTAACGGATCCAACGGTGAGAAGAGCTGTTTATTTATTTTTTTTTTTTTTTTCGTATATCGGAGGAAAAAAATCTCGCTTGCAGTATAATACTATTGCTATGCGCATAATCGAGCTATATCGATTCACGTCTATTTTTAATCGCGTAAGGCCGTATCGACAAGCCTCCGGACAACGAGGCAAAGAGGGAGAGAGAAAGCAAGCGAGAGAGAAAGATCTAGGATAGTCGGAAGGAATTGCGCGTTTGATGCGGCGGCGGCTCTTTATTTTCTCGCTCGCGCCGAGAGCGATGCAATTACGGAAATAGCTCTCTCTCTCTCTCCGCGCGCGCACGAGAGATAATATCGGCGGCCCTACTGGCACTTGTGCATATCACACCGATAGCGTAATTGGCGTTGGCTTCTTATTTGCCCGACTGTTTGTTGGTTTAATAAGCTCGGGCACTTTAATATATGTTTCATGAATATAACTGAATTCTTTTCGACGCAATGAAAACTCTAGGCTCTCTTTTCCCTCGAGTCCATAGCCCCCAATTTCGCGTAGGGAAAACAGCGGATACACTTACGCATATCTCACGAGGGATCTGCTCCAGACGCTGCTTTAGACTGACGACACTGAGTGAGTGAGAGAGAGATAGCAGCCGTCGCTTAATATCCAGAGATCGATCAGACTCGTCCGAGTCTAGTGTCTTCGTCGCGTCGTCGTCGTTCTCTCCCGGCAACAGCAGCTCAAGACACACTTTACACTCTCGGCGTTAATCACAAACCTGAACAAACACTGTATAATATATAGAAGAAAAAAAAAACCGCACACCGCACGAGCCTAGTCAGCCAAGGTCAGAGACCAGCCCCGTTCCACCAACTCGCACACCCACGCGATAATCATTTCGTTGCAACACCAGCACACTGTGTATATACTGTATACTATTATACTCTCGGCACTTTTTTCCCCTCTCACCGCACCGATATCCGCACGTATATAAGAAAAACACACTGCAAGCTACTCTCGTGGTCTTGATAAAGTCTCGCACTTGCGACACGATATAATATAGTAATCTCGAGTACGTCGACCTCGATACTGATGCTTTCCTTCGTCCAAGTGCACAACCGTCCCGAGAAGCTTATCGAGCGGTGAAGCTGCTGCTGCTGCTCTTCATCGCAGTAGGCGACGCGAGCGCACCGCGTGAAACGCACGCGGCGCAAGCTCAAGGGGAACAAGCCACACAGTGCTCGGACCGGTTCGAGCTTTTTGTCGAATCGGTATAATATAATCTCTCGCTCTCTCTCTCTCTTTTTATTCTGGGACAGTTGAGGGCGCGTGTCTTTATCCCTCCAGGTCTGTCTATCTCTACAGCAGTAGGTATATAGGCTATATGGATGATAGCACGGAACGGCTGCTGCCTCTCGGGAGCGGCTATGGCGACGGCTTGGCTCTCACTGGCCCTGGTTGCTGCGCCGCCACCGCCGCTCTCCCGCCCTGGCTTTTCCTCCCACTCGAGAGCTCTCTCTCTCTATCTCTCTCTTTCTCTCTCCGTTGCTTCGTGTCGTAGCAGTATCCGCCAACGCGCAGGACCGAGCGCCGGCCGTAGCCCCCGCACACCCACGCTGCAGAGAGAGAGAGAGAGAGAGAGAGAGAGAGAGAATGAGCAGAGGGCTGAAACGAAACCACTGGATGATGGAAGGCTGCTGCTGCTGCTGCTGCTGCTGGAAGGTTAGGCTAGAGAGTTCTCCTACTTTCCGGAGCGCGGGGATGAGAGAGAGAGAGGGAGTAGCGCTCCCCCTACTGTAACATCCCCTTCCCTATAGCTCCTGTGTATATACGTATATACCTCAAACATTCTCCGTCCGGAGAGAACTGATGCTGCATGCGCTGCAGTAGTGCCGAAATACAACTTTCCTGCATGTGCAGTACACGCGCGCACATGTGAATTTCTAATGATCTTCGGATGCGTCTAAGGGACTGCGACGTGCTCCTTCGTGCCTATTTTCTGGATAGACATATATGCATGCGTGTTTGCTCGTCATCCACAGATATACGACGCCGGTATATGTTTGCTCCTATAAAAGTGAGGCGAAATCGGGGAAGAAAAAAGAATACTTAATTAATCAACGGTAATCCTTTAAATAACTATTATCAATAATAAAAAGGACTACTGTATAATTATATTATACAAAAAAAAAATAATAATAAAAATGTGAAAAGAAATAACATTAACATTTATGTATATACAATGCGACTCGCGAACGATCGGAAGACCGTGTACCATCGGCTGTTTTAAAGCTGCATCAGTTGATTAGTGTAATGTGCCGCCGTCATCATACCGCACTTTCACGCGCGCGCGGGAAACTTCGTAGCCCTGCGCGGTTCGTGCCAATGCAATTATGGATCTTAATTAATCGACGAGTTACCTACACTGTTTGCTCTCACTTTATCTGTTAGTTTGACGCGTTTGCTCTCTTGCGGTGTGTATATGTGTGTTATGTATACATATATATCTCATTGTTCGTCGCACCGTGGCAAACATATATAAATTCAATTGGAAAAGTTTGATTGATTGCCCGGGAGTGAACGATTTGCTCGAACTGAGGTCCTTGTTCGAGGTGAGCGTTATGCGCGAGGATTAAAAAATTTGCGCATCAGCTGGCGTTTGTTATTGCTGGGCGTGAAAATATAATGAAGCGAAATAAAGCGAGCTTCCGGGATGATGAGATATATTACTGTTTGCATAACAAGTGATATGCAAGCAATAAGTAGAAACGACAATTGCAAAATATCGAATATTTATTAGGTCACGAGGGGTCTTCATGATGATGAACTTGGTGATATAATTTTAAAAATGTAATAAAAAGTTTGCTTTGTTTACACACGTGAAACGCGCATATCAACATACAACCGATGGAATATGATATTTTCCAGCTGAAATGCGGATCTGTTTCGAAATTAATTAAAACTCAAAATGTAATTTACATTTTTAACAACCGTGCGTATACCTCGTCGGCTTCTCATTTAAATTAACGAATTTAATGAAATTTGCATGAATTTAATTATATGAAAAAAGTAAAAAGATTTAATGTCCAATCAAAAAGTATCGTTGATTAAAGTGTATAACTAAAAAATAATGTTGTAATTTGCAGTTATAAAGCAGCAAGTTAAGGATTTTGCAGCAGCGTCAAGATTTTTTATATTCATACATACATCAAATAGCGACAAAAGAACAATAAAAAAGAAACCGCATCAGTTCCCAAAAGCGCATTCAAAGACACCTCTGATTCTCGGACATTGTGGCAATATCTGTTATACACATCAAAGTGAAGATTCAGATATGCCTATTATATGCGTAAACTCGGTCGAGACGACGCTGCACATAATTCCGTCGATAAAAGCAACGTATATATTATAAACGCCGGAGACGCAGGCATCCCCTAGTGTCAGGCAGTTTGAGCGATCCCCGATGGTCAACAAGTGAACTGTCCTCTACACGTGCTCGGAAAGCAGAGCGAAATAGAGCAAGCGAGCGTGGGATAACGCGGTTGACGAACGACGGTCAAAGGGACGGAAAGATTCGTCGTTCAGCGCACGTTTTAACGGCAATTATTTGTGCGGATGGGCCTCGCCCTATCGGATACCGAAGTTTTATAGGCTCCGATGGAAGGTGTTGTGAGAGAGTCGGAAATTTTTTAATTGTGTGAAAAAGTGTCGGCTTTATGAACAATATAATACATTTGTATTAATCTTATACCAATTCAACATGAAAGGCCCTCTTCGAGCTTCTTCAATGTTCTCCGCAGAGCCGAAATTGTGTGCTTAGCTTGTTCACTAGCCTCTCTTGTGGGAAATGTAAAAATTCATAAGGATTTCAGAGATAAATTCGGGAAGTCATTATCAAAATGCTATACAAAACATAATTATCGAGAAGAGAAGACTAGATAAAGAAGTAGTCAACGGTAACAGAGGCTCGCGCTAAGAGGACCACGTCGCGAACAATTTCATTAAATTAAGGGGGTCTCAAAGTAAATTCAAATCCAGGTTTCGCGCCACAAAATAGCAGACGACAAAAGTAAATAATTTGCTTATAACAAACAATAAAAGCAAAATTATAAAAAACCAGGACATCATTGGCCCTCCGTTATGTAATTATCTACCATTTTATGAAGTTTGACGCTTATAAATAAATATTCGACATTATTCGAATGCCATTCGGCGAGTTATTTATTTATAAGCGTCAAACTTTGTAAAATGACAGATAGTTACATAACGAAGGGCAGTGATATGTCCTAGTTTTTCATAATTTAGCTTTTATTGTTTGTTATAAGCAAATTAGTTACTTTTGTCGTCTGCTATTTTGTGGCGCGAAATCTGGATTTGAATTGACTTTGAGACCCCTTAATGATGTTGAAGAAACGGATTTATAAAATCGAAGTCTTAGTCGCTGAAACATAACGGAACTCCATGCAATGCCCCCCCTCTCTCTCTCTCTCTCTTTCTCTATTTCTATATAGCAGTCGCGCTGCAGCATATCAGGCTCGAAAATCAGTTTACTGCATAAACATTTGAATGGCGTAACGCTCCGTGAAATTGAAAGCTGTCATCTGAAGCGTCGCCTGGGAGGGGACGAGGTTTGACGCGGAAATGCGGTATGTCACCCAGTGGTGCACATAACGCCCAAGCCCTAGCCGCAAGAAGACTCGTTTTTGCCGAGATTTTGAGATAATGACGTTGCGCCTCGCTGCATCTGCGAAATTTACGTGGTTTCCGCATACTATATACATATTCTACTCTATACCTCTCAACATGACAGCGTTTCGCTCGTTTTGTATATTCATCGGAATATTTAAACTGCTATATAGCATGACATTTTAAGGTGATTAAGTTTCCCTAAGTTAGTCAAATCAACAAAATTTAAAAAAAAAAATATCTGCAAAGCAACATTGATAAAGCATACGATATAATTACCTTTTTTTTTTAATGGAAGATAAAAGTATATAGCTTGCCTGTAAAGTTTCGTTTTGCACATTTAGCGTCACTCGATCCTGAATGAAAATTTTAAAGCAAGCACTTTGATTGATGCGTGCAGACGCCTCTCTTCAATTCACATTGTTCCTCCCAGCGTGCAAATTCATGGTTGTATCGGCCGAATCGCTTCATAAAATATTCATAAGTCCGCGGGTCCTTCATATGCCGATATACATATACACAGAATCGTGTGTGCACGACTGTGAGCTGTATATGCAGACACACACGTGACGTATATAACGGCAAAAGGGAGAGAGGTGCTATAGTATAGGAGATCGTTAGACAGTGTCGGAAGAGCGTGTAACTCTCGTTACACGGTCAATGTCACAGGCATCGGTCTTTGCGCGCGACTATACCTATTATACCAATATACGGGGCGAGAGTCTATAGAGTACTGCTGATGTGAAGTTGGGTCGGATACTTGACGTACACCTGACGCTATACAGTATACTGATGACGACCCTTTGTGCGCACTTTGGCGATCGCTGATTGAGAGATTCCTCTGAGAGGAAATGCACGAGGGCTATATATGTATGGGCAAAGTGGACTTACTATACGGTATAATAACGCTATATTCTATTGAATGTCCAAACGAAAAGCAAATTGCGGTAAACCACGACGTCGTTTTCCTCGGTCATGTGTATAATTATCTATCATTTTACAAACTTTGATGCTATAATGAGACCCGGTATATAATGTCGTGCTAATAAATGACATTTTAATTACGTGACTTTGATACATTATTCGAATACAATTGACGAGCGAGATATTTATATATTAGCTTCAAACTTTGTAAAACGATAGATAATTACATAAACGGAGGCAATTATGACGTGGCAACTATACAGATGAACTGTCAATTTAAAAACTTTTTTTTTAAATTCCTGATATGTTACTCTGCCTAGAGGTATATTTAAAATTACGACTCAGCCTGAATCCCTACTATCTAATTCTTGTGTACACGATTCCGTTTAGCAGTGTGACAACGAAATTACTACATCGCGTTAAATAAATAAAAACGATTCCAAGACCAAACACATTAGAATTATAAACAGCCGCAATACATTAAACGTATCTTGCCTATATAGAAGAGAAAAAAAAGTTGGAATCCCTGCGAGACTGCAAAAACTCCCCGAGAGCGATTAACCGGGCGTGACTAATTGCTCGGCCTGGTTTGTTAGTCATTTGCAGATCGGCGATGTTTGCGGATAGACCTCTCTTATCCGTCCTCGCAAGCGAGAGAGAGAGAGAGAGAGAGTAGCAGCGAGTTTCACACTGTGTGCGAGAGCGCGACCGAAGCGATCCTATTTAGATCGCCGGTCTGGCGTCGAACGATAAGCCACGAAAATCGAAATACCGCCACCGAAAACGCGTGTCCAACGTTTAGCTGAACTTTCATCCCCTTCTCTATCGGCTCTCCGTCTATCTAGCACTCTGTCTCTCTCTCTCTCTCGGTGGCGAGCAAACATGGCGGCTACCGGTTTTATCACTGAACTTCGATTTCTCAAAAAGCTATTTTTCTGTTGCTTCAAGTGCATTTTTGTGCAGTTTCCACCAATAGAATATGCTTGCGATCCATGTGCTCCCATAACTCCGAAATCTAACGTAACTTAGGTGATGTCATGGTATAAATTATATAATCTATATTTAATCGATTTTTTACAACACCTAATTAATACTGTTCCTGTCTGGAACACCTACACATCTCTGTCACCATAAAAAAAAGCAAAGTATATACGTATATAGAAACTATACACGCTCGGTATACCTCCAAGACCTATACCAGCCTTCCAACCTGTCGAGCACACCGCATTATCCACACCCTTCTTATTTACAATTTTAAAACCGACACACACACATACATACACACATCGCAAGCTCATCACTCCATCAGTCGAGATAGAGCGAGCTCAACTAAAATCATAGCGCGAAAGCCGCCAAAACCGAAGCGAGCGCATATCAGGCGTAGAAAAGCAGCAGCTCTGCCGTGTACGCGCCTCATCCATTATGGGGAGTTAGGGCTCTAGTTAGAAGTCAGTCTCGTGTATCCATTGTATAGGCCGAGAGGCAGCAGCGCTGCGGCGGCGCATCAATAATCCGGGACAGTGACGGGCGTCTACGAGACGAAAGAAAATTTGGCTCCCGCCCGTCAGCAACGTGCGCCACTTTCCCGCATATACACATATATACACCTATACACTATAATATCTCCGCATCTCAGCTCTCTTTCTCATCTTGACAAACAAGAGAAAGAGAGAGGGAGAGAGAGAGAGAGTATATAGGCGCCTCAGCGTCCAGTGACACCGCGATAGTGTATGAAAAGAAGAACAAAAATTGTATGACACACTATACGCCTCGCTCTTCTCTTCTCTCTTCGGAAATATCTCTCGTGTGGGCGTATATAGGGAGACGAGAGATTGAATTTTCAAGCGATGACGGAAATTATACAATCGCCCCGCGTGGTACGGAAGCGCGCGTGATTTATTCGATCCGCGCGCTCGCGCGAGCGTTTTATGCTCTTCTCCTTCTCTCTCTCTCTCTCTCACTCTCTTTTTCTCTTCTTTTTTCCTCTCTCTTCTCTTCTCTTTTCTGAGCTTTCTTTTGTGGCCGCAGCCTTTGCTTGAATAGTGCGGTGAGCGCGGCTGCTGCGTATACGCATTGGACCGAGTGGAGTCTCGATTGATTCGGATTGAATTAAGGGAGTTCGGGGACTGTCTTTTGTGAGAGACGACGCGGTGTGGATTATCACAGGGGAGAATGAGCGAGTGACACAAGAAAAATGATGCTGCGCGCGCGGGCGGCCGTATTGCTTTTTGTGCAAGTTTTTTTTACTCTTGATTTTTAATTAAGTTGCTTGTAACTTAATAAACGACGTGTCAACTGTTTATTCTGTCAAATCATTGTTCACTTAGTGCTGTTGTGATGAAATCGTATTCAAACAGGCGTATACACGTCTGACGTGATCGTGACTCTTACTACTGAATTGAAAAAATTGCGCGCGCGCACCGACGGACAGAAATTGAAGTGTTTTTGTAGAGCCAAAAATAAATTGCAATAAACTCGTGTCGCACTACAATTATTAAAACGACGAGCAATTCGCTTTAGAAAACATCGCAGCAGCGACACTTGCAATTTAGCGCAAAAATGAGCTAACAACGTTGCACTTTAATCTCCCTGGAATTTGGAGCGCGAAATTCGCGCAAGTTTGCTGCTGCTGCCGCTATTTATCAAAAGTGAATAAGTTTCGCCTTAGCTTGCCTTATATACCTCGAAGTGGTTCACGCTTTGCCTTTGCCAGCGTTAAATCCTTAATATAACTTAGAAAGTATAGAATCGAGGCAAGAGCGGGGAAAAAATCCACCGCTACGCACTGCACATCTTCTTTATTCAAATGTGTATATGGGCGCTCGGATAATCGCCTTAGCAAGCGGTTTGATGCGTAATTCTTTTCTTTAAAAATTCATTGAAATAAATCTCTGTCTATAATTTCGCGCGATCTTTCGCGAAAAGTTAGTTATACAATTAATTTCTACAGTATTAGATGTTACAAGAATTTAGAAAAGGAAAATATAAACGCGAAACAGAATTTCGAAAATACAAGTGCACTCAAGATGGAAGTTTCAAAGTTGGTCCGCTCTCTTTTTCCTTATATACTTCTCGTCGGCGATGCGGAGAGGCTGCAGCATCAGCAATTCAAAGTGAGAGAGGCATCAACTGCGCTCTCATGGCTCTCTCTCTCTCTCTGCTTTGTGCGACTTTATTTTAAGCACGTACGCTACTTGGCACGGCGAATGATTGTTCTTATTTTACTTCGATTCACGATATAGAACT
This sequence comes from Cecidostiba semifascia, assembly GCA_900474235.1. Taxonomy (NCBI): domain Eukaryota; kingdom Metazoa; phylum Arthropoda; class Insecta; order Hymenoptera; family Pteromalidae; genus Cecidostiba; species Cecidostiba semifascia. Next base: position 11,007 of record UCQR01074800.1, read on the forward strand.
GGACACAACCTCCATTTGACTACCAGATATATAGAAAGAAATATGAATAGTGTATATCGACGGATATATAGTGAATTGTGTATATATGCATATAGAGTGTTCTTTTATAAGAGACAAAAGTTAATATACATATATACATATGAGATATTCTTTATTTTCAGACTGAAAAATGGATATCGTTCATCTCGACACGCCTTGTATACACTCCAGGAGCAATTTTCAAAAAACTTGGAATAAACAGAAGAAAATTAAGCCCGTCGTGTACGAAGCAACGCGTATACCACACACCGCAATATCAAAACGGCGCCCTCTTAGTTCTGCGCATTATCCTGCGGAGCGAGTTATAATATTTCTCGCGGAGCACACGGCAAGTAGAGAGAGCTCGCGCTCGGGTCAGACGCGAATGGAAGTGAGCGATAAACGGCTGCGCCCACGAAATTCGTCGTTTGTTATAGCAGTTTTAATTTTTAAATTAATGAGTTATTATTTTGTCGTTATGCTCTGTAATTTCAAGTTATTGACATCTATTATTTTTTAATTACTCCACGTCAGAAGACGCTCTAAAAAATCACAGAGCACACGAAATTCATTAAGTAGATAATGAAGACGCATATATTATGTATATTATATAAGCAGAAGTTAGGAGCCTCAGAGAGAAGAAGACGATCCGGCAGTGCGGAAAGAGCCAAGATGACGTCAGAGAGCGGCTCAGCCCAAAGGCGAGTCTGAATTTCCATCTGCAGTTGCGTTCCGCCGCGCGTGTATATATATATGGAGCAAGAAGCCAACGAGCAGGAGAGAGAGGTTAATTCCAAGTTGAATTAATTACGGTATACCTGCGCGCTAGAGAGCCACCGCGACAGCTACGCACGAACAAAGAGGGAAGACGACGGTGAGAGATGTAGAGGGGAAAAGCGGATGGAGAGAGTATCCTATAGAACACCAGCTGAGCGAAAAGGGACTTTTGACTGATATGCGCAGCGCCGAGTGAAACTCCTGCGCAATTAATGGAAAAAGGGGTCAGCGGTGTGTGGTAAAGAAGAGCGAGGCGTATAACCTATATAAATATATAGCTGTGTATACGGCTTTGAGGACTATACTGTCTATAATTTATAGAGATGCCTCAAGTCGAAACTCTCGTAAGATGTGCGGTAATAAGCTATACTTCTGCAAGCGCGTTAATTAATCTGAAAACCGATTTCCTATATATATATATAATATAACGAGCCCCAACAAATCCGCTCGAGTCATTACGCTCTCTCTCTCTCTCTCTCTCTCTCTCTCTCACTCCAAGACTGTCGCTGCGTAAAAGGCGATATTCCACAGAATACCAAATGAATAATTAATTAAAGCTCGGCGTTCTCCGCCCTAAAGCCGCTAATGGCCTTCTATCTATATAGACAGCGCAATAATTTTTTTATCTCCTCACCCGCAGTATATTTATCCTACGGGGGGGTGTATACGCACAACGTGGACCAACTTTTTCCTCTGTCTCTCGTAGCGTCGGGGTATAAGCGCACTGAAATTGATTTTCATTTATTTACCCGGCGCGCAATTCGTGCGTTATTTTTGCCGAACGAAAAGATGTCTCTGATATGAACAAAAGAGTAAAAAAAAAAAATGTCGTAATAAATTACATTGTCTGACGCTGTCGGATATATATGATCGAATATATTCAAGGTATTCCGCAGCAGAAAAAGCCCGTCTGCAGCTTTCCAGACACAGCACATTCTTCCGTCCAAACAGGGGAAAGGAGAAGGAAGAGAGCAACTCCTTTATGATTTTCGTTCGCCTCTCGTCGCTGCGCATCACGGCTTAATTAACTGATGTTACTACTTAACGATCTCCTCCGGGTTTTATTATAGTAATGAAATTTCACGGGGGTCGTCAAGAGATAGAGAGAGAGAGAGAGAGAGAGAGAAAACGCGAAGACGCTTCAAAGAGAGTAGTATATAGGGGAAGAGAGAGTTCGAGGATCGTCGAGAGAGAAAAAGAGAGAACGTAATCATTCCTCGCGCAGCACACTGGCCGCTCGCGCGCGCGCGCGACGAATAATTTTCTTCCTCGCTTTTGGCGCGCTCTCTCTTTCGCGACTCGTATATTTTTCCAAGAGTAATGGGAGTGCGTTAATGGACGCGGGAGAGGATCGAGTGAAATAACGTCTCTCCGCCATCGATGTTATAGGACCGCTTTCTTTTTCGACGGGACGCCGGAAGTGTGCGTAAATCGTGTGATTTATTATAAATGCGATGGTTTGTTGAGGAAATAATTTCTGAAGAAGAGTTTTCAAATATTTTGAATGAAACTTTTAGGTATATCGATCCTACAGTATAGTAGTATGTTAGTCGCTGCTTCATTACGATAAAAACCCATCCAGATGAGCCCATCGAGTTTATTTAATCGAAAACGTTGTAAAGTAAAATTGTTATTCTCGAGAACATAAAACTTTTACGACGGCGGGAGAGGGAGAAGCTTTAGTGTCTCTTTTATACCGGTCAGCCCCTTGAGAGGCTACTGTGTTTAATATAATATAATCTGACGCGATGCAGCTGCCTTGCCATATCGCTTATTCGCTGTTCTTTTTTACTGGAAAATAATTACGTAGAAAGCTGGCGATGGCTGGGAAAAACGCGGACGAGACCGCAAAAAAAGTGTCTTTTTAAGAAAATTCGCAATGAAGCAGCCAATCGAGACGGAGAAGCGTTTCAAAACCCTTATCAGCCCATCGAGGTATAGCACTCGAGCTCGAGCATCGGCGGAAGCGCAACAGTCTCCTATTTATTTTTTCCCCATCTTTACCCTTTGAAAAGAGGTGCGATCTCGAGCCTTGGCAACGATCGGCCTCTTGACTCGACAGCACTTCTCGTTCTTTTATATGTATCTATATACTTACAATATATTACCACGTCGATTCGCATCAGTCTAACACGGAGAGAGTAGGTGTAGGTGAGTGAGACGTTTTGCTTAGACGACAGGGGAGGGG
>UCQR01074845.1:1889-15367 GCA_900474235.1 Cecidostiba semifascia
CTTGTTTGATGATATCTACAGACGAAAAGGTTTTGATTAAGGTCTTGAACAACGTCCTTGAGTTGCTTTCTTGACATTTTTTCAGATTTTATGATTGGAACTTTTTACTTTTTTTCAGTTGAATCAATTTTCAATCTACTTGCTATACAGAGATATAAAATTCACGGCTTTGGGACTTTTCTCATTAGACGAATCGTTATTGACTTTGGTAAGTACGACAGCTGTTTTACACACCAATTTTTCCATATATTTCGAAATAAATACTACGTTACAAAAATGATAATTTTGTTCAATGTCATTATTAATGCTATACGCATTTTAGATGGCTCGTTCGATCACAACATATATGGTGATAATGTTACAGTTTCAGCAAAATGTTTAGATCTTATCGTATTATAATTAATTGTTTGACATATATTAATCTTGTGAAATGTGATGTATATTAAGAAATATAAAATAAAGATGACACGAACAGCAATCTTTAGCAAAATTTACTTTTACATAGGTGTATACCCTTATCGTCTCGAGATTCCTGCGATATTGATTCCGAAATGAACAACAGAAAAGTGGTATTGGATCTTTCGAAATAAAAATTAGAATATTTTTCCAACTTAAAATTAAGTTCGTCCTGCGCGTACGTATAGACCGCGATATACACTGAAAAGCAAATCAATTTTGGACTGACCCTTTCCTATTTCCCTCATCGCTATTTGCAAGCCCAGTAGATATATGTCCCGTATGTCAAAACTGCATTTTCTTAAGAAACCTTGCGTAATATTGCAGGTTTCCCAAGATGCTATTCTGATCAATCACCAATTTTCCACGTGACAACGTGTCAAAGGTACGCATCTCATCTTTTTTTAAGACAACACAATTGTATGTTCACAAAACCTAGGGTAATTCGGTGTCGTCGAAATTTATTAACGTAAACATTAAATAACTACCGGCTTATACGATAATGTTCCCCAGATTAATTCAAGCGTGAATCACGTATACACAGATATCGACCGATTTCACGCTGTTCAAATATTTAACTCTTTACACGTGTTTGAATATACCCAATCGATTGTCATCACGTCGTTCTTTTTGCGCAACACGTCGTAGTAATAGCCGACAAACTTTATTTGTTCTAACGTAATCATTTTACAAACAACAACGCAACAAATACACACAAGCATCGTCCAGAAGTCATTAAATCCGAAAACGTCCCCAAACTAAACAACAAGACAAATGACTCGAAAATTCAACCGCGCACCAATTGATCACACCGCAGTCCGACTCTATCAACGGCTCCACTGTTATCTCGGCTGGGCCACGATAATAACTCGTCTCGCGTCTGCTGCCAGCGTCAGCTCACGATTCGGAGGTGGAGAAGAGGGACCAGCTGCTGCAGGAGCTACGGATACCGTATTCTTGACGTAAGTCAGACTCTAGTGTAACTTACTATTTTCGAGCGCTGACGCGCGGTGAGCTTTTTGGCTGGCGAGCGGAATTTCAATTTCAAGCGATCGATCGGTTTTGAAAGCGAGTTTTCGTGTTGGCTGATGAGATGGGAGATTGATGATTTTGGGATTGTTGGGCACAGGATTTCACAAATATTGAAGAGTCGAATTTGTATAACGAGAAACGTGCACGTTCTATTTTCGATGATGATGATGATGTATGCTGAATTAATTGATCTATATCCATACGGAAAGTTTTTTCTTGTAATATAATAGGAACGAATTGATCCTGCTGTAGATGCTAAAAGTTTCATAAATAAAATACTCAACGAATTCACTGATTCAACAAACAAACAAACAAACAAACAACAAACTAATTCGGCCAAAACAAACAAAATCTCCAAAATTAACTCAGCAGAGCGTCGGCGACGTCGAGGAAAACGAGGATGAAGACAGCAGTGGTAGCGGCAAATCCTCGGACTGCGATTGCCGGCCAATAGTGTACGAACGAGGCGAGCTGCTTATTATCGAGGACACGAAGGATGCAGTCGCTTCTCGAGTGGACGATAACGAAGCTGCCTGTGCAGAGGATGAATTGCCCGAGTCACTTTGGTAAGGCAGCTTTGGCTTGAGCAGTTTGTTTACTGGACGGTACTTTGTGTGGTATGGATAGTTTGAAGATTGTTGTTGTTAATTAGCGAACTTTTTGTACATTGATCATTTTTTAATTACTTTTAAAGACTAATAATTCCTTTTAAATTTGTACTATTACAATAAGTTTTATAGAATACATTTTTTTCTATCCTCAAATATAATTATTATTCAAAATAAGTTAACAAAAACCTTCTACGCTAACGCTTCAACAATAAACCACAAAAAAAAATCCTCGAATTTTTCAAGCGAGCAACCTGCGCCCCCGTATCATCCACTTCCGAGTCCTCCATGCGACATTCCATCCCCGGACGATCGCAATTTCCATAGTCATGCAGCTGACGGAGACGAGAGCTGCACGAATCGGCCGTTAAATCGTGCGTCTAAGCGCTCCAGCGACGAGACGATCTTCTTCGACGTCGACGTACTGGTTGCGGAGAAATCAAGCCTGTCGCTACGATTTTGCGGCGAAGAAGGAAAGAATGAGCCGGAAAAAATTGCATGTGCTTATGGCAGGCTTGAGAAGAAGATTAGTGGTGCCAAGAGGACGAATCAACTTTTCGAAGGTATTATATTACGACGACGATGAAATTCATGAATCGATTCGCGATTCAAATTCTTTTTTTTTTTTGGCAGAGTTGAATAATTCCGGCTCAAAGTGTCGAGGCAACATTGAGATGCAAGAGTCGAGGAAAGATGCAGTTACTCAGTGCTCGCATAGGAAATTGGAAAAATCGACGAAAAAACAGATTTCGAGGATGGATCATCCGGATAGAATCAGTACTATTGATTTGCACGTCAGTATCGATGATTTTATCCAGCAATATATTTCATATTACAACGTCACATCATTTATTTCAGTGTTCTAAATTCACTATTGGATACCGTGATAACAGGAAGAATGAAAAGCCTAAAAGATGCTCAGCGACTTGTCGGTACTTCGTAGAATCTGAAAAAGCCGTTTCCGACGATCATCAACGCGTATTGTCTAAACGTAAGAAGAGCAAGAGGAGAGTCTGAGACGGATAATCGCACACTTGCGAAAATCATTCTCAACTTTCGCATATACATTCATCTGGAGTTATTTATACTTTACAACTATATTAGCACAGAAATGGAAATCGATTTATTTATCACTTTTCAAAATTGCACCAACCACAAAACCGAACCACTTCATCACGAGTCCAAAAACGACTGCACTCAAAACGAGAGCAGGAAGAAGCACGTTATTATGGAAACATCGCGTGCAGCCGAGCTCTTATGTCATTGCTGCCTATGATGCATCGTCTTATCGTCCGCGATTACAAAATTCCTCCCGACCCAGAGATAAGTGCGGTGTGTCACTCTCGTCTGGTTCTTTCGTTGTGGCTTTTTTTCAAAGACTGATTTTTTGATCGAAGGAATGTGGATGCGTTTTGTTATCTGGTGTTTGTGTTATTGAAGAGATTGTAGTTTCGAGACGGTGATTGAATGGTAATGAAATTCTAATTTGTGGATGTCGATGCATTGTTTTTGTACAAAGTATTGGAAATGATTGTAGAGCATAAATTTGGACGTTGAAAGCTGGGGAAACCCATTTTTTGGGGGTTTTCAAAATTAATAAACTTTTTCTTAAAAATTAAAAACAGGATTCTTAAAAATAATTAATCAACATAAAAAACCAAATTTATTCTAGACTAAAAAAAAAACAATCAACTACATTTATTCATATGTTCTCCGTGTAATCAACCCCACACGTTTGAATTGAATGTTTCCTCATTATCAATTCTAAAGATAATCGAAATCAACGCAAAAACTAATCGAAACTACTTCAACCTCGTTAAATCCGGCCGTCATCGGCTCTACTGCACCGAAAAATCAAAACAAACTGCAGCCGAGAACGAACAGATGATCTCAAACACACGCACACGACTTTATCACTCCTACTCCTCCTCCACTTTTTCCGGCTATACGCCGAGCCTCTGCTTCTTGTTCTCGTCTCGAGTTTGTCCTCGCGTCAGTCGTCTATAAGTGAACTCTGCGAAATGACGAGTCCAGCGGTGATTTTCCTTGTGCTGCTGTTGGCCTGTGCAGTTAATGCCAGAACCACCATGACTACTACTTTGAGGTCTATGCCGGATTACTATGAACCCGATGAAGAGGATCTCAGCACTACCGAAGCTGCCTATGCTGAGGGATGCTATGTGTGCGGTGATTACAGGTGGGTCTGATGATAAGGTCTGTTTGGTAGTATCTAGTATTGCCAATAGTTATATTCAATTAATTTATATGTGTACTGCTAAAGAACATTCCAGAAAATGCAGAAAATTGATAAACAACAATTAATTATTTAGGCCGACAACAGTCTTCATCACAAAACATGAAAAAATCTTATTTTTCACTTTAACTATAGTTCGTTTATTTTTATTTACTACACGCTGGTTATTCACTCGAGTGATTTTTCCCAGTGATTCAGAATAACGATAAAACCAATTAATGAAAGCAAACATTCTGTTTACGTTTGCATTCTCCAAACTCAGCGATTCTCATATGTATTTTTACGTCACAACAAGAAGCCAGATAACAAAGTTTTCACCCTATCGTTTCTGTATAAATTCAATTAAATTCGATCTATAATGATAATGTTATAACACAAAATCAATAATTTTTCTCAAAATTTAGGTGTCCATCGGATCCGAGCGAGTGTCTCTTGGGTTCGGTACCGGACACCTGCGGATGTTGCAATAATCAAGGTGTGTGCGCTCGTCTCGATGGCGAGCCTTGCTGGAACGCGAGCATTGCCGAATTGCCGAAAGAACGACGAAACGAGGGCCTCTGCGCCAGGAACTACGTCTGTCAGTTGCGAACTGATCTCGAACCGGAGGTAACTCTACTTTCTTTTTCAACTTATTCGAATGGCTTTTACATAAATTAATAAATTCATGATATTTTATGAATTTATTATCATGATTTGATATCAAAATTAATGTTTGTTTATCCGTGTATTTGAATATTTATTTAAATACACGGAGAAGAAAGATCCGCCAGCGCTCATCAATATTAGCCGCAAAGCAAACCAGTCACTTATTTTGTGTACTTCATTACTAAAAATTTTTTAAATGTCCGAACATGTAGCTCACAGTGCTCCTAACTGTCGCGTAAATCATATAAATCCTTAATCCCCTTTGATACCTACCTCCTCACGAACTCCATCAGATTACCAGAATCTTCTATCGTTAAAAGCACAAACGAGCTGATTAAAGCTACTCAGTTTCCGTGCCACATCACTCGACGGCCCTTGTTCCACAATTGTTCACAATTCCTCGAGACACCCACGATAGTGTGTCGCTGACCGGCTAATGCAGCGATTCCTTTATTCTGTGTGTTATATATACCTATATACACTTGTATCTCTTATTCGTATTTCGCGCGCCTTCTCCAATCTTGCAATCAAGCTCGGCTCTCGCTCGCGCAATTATTGCGAACTGTTCTGGGTACTGCGGACTGATTGCGGAAAAGGAGTGTAGGGGGGATTGCCGTCGTCGTCTTTTGATGCTTGTTTGCTGCTGATTCTCGGAGAGTTATGGAAGTAGGAATTTTTGAATGGGTTTGACCGAGTTTTAAAGCTTTATTTCTTAGAAATCAAGCTTTCGAGGAAATTGCGCGATCTATTTTTTCTCAAAGAAGATGTATTTAATTTATTCTTGTGCAGAGTGTTTTTTGAAATAATATTTTATTAGAATAGGTATACAAGGAAGCGATTAAAAAAATGAGAAGAGTTTTAAAGAAAATATAGATTATTTTCCATTAAAATATCACAAATTTAAAATTAGTACTCGTTTTCTTTTTTTAGGACACTCCAGAGGCAGTTTGCGTCTGTATGGAGCAAAGCCCAGCTTGCGGCAGTAACAACCGCACCTACGCGACGCCCTGCGCTTTACGCGAAGAGGCAGTTCGTCACAAGAGTCCGGAGCCTTTGAAACTTGCGCATCTCGGACCCTGTCCCAGCAGACCCAAGATTTATTCAGCACCGGAGGACGTCACCGCCGAGATCGGACACTACATCGCTCTCAATTGCGAGGTCAAAGGATTCCCATTGCCCGATATCTTCTGGGAATTTCACGCGGCTGATGGTAGCAGAGTACTCAGGTTTCCCAGTGAGTATTTCAATTTTTTTATTGCTATTGCTCTTAATTTATTAAAATTTAATTCAACGTAATATTTAGCTTCATTAGTAGTAGTAGTACTATTTGAAACTCTAGGAACTAGCTTCTAATAATATTTCTATAATCTTTATTAGCTTAATATTCTCTGCCAAATTTAGGCAGCTTTATTGAACGTTTTCCAACTTATCACTTTTATAACTCAATCGAATAGTCGTGCACAGGTGTACACATACGTAAAGTTCTAAGAATAAAATTTGCAATCTGCAGATATCGAGACGGCTAAGAGTCAAAAGCTTTCTTATTACATTTTTCTCTTCTAATGAAAAATAAAATTTATAGCAGATTAGAAAATTCGTGTCTTATGTCAGTGAATTTAAATTGAAAATCCAATCCAGAGTGAAAATTTCGCATCGAATTTTCACTCATATTTAAATAATTGAAGTGAAAATTCACCCTAAAATGTTCAAAATCCACCACAAATCACCCCTCAAACACTCAATTCGACAGACGACGAGCTGGAGGAAGCCTACGTGAACACGAGCGAAGGCGAATCGTCGATGCGAAGTTCGTGGCTACAGTTGGCTCGTCTTCAGCAGCAGCACCTCGGCACCTATCACTGCATCGCCAACAACTCTGTCGGCCAGGCCAGCGCCGCCTCGATCGTCGCGATCGAATGAGCGGAACAAGATGCTCTTGCATCTGGCATAGCTCGACTCTCTCTCTCTATCTCTCAGATGAGGTAATTGGCAAATGTTCCGGTGTGTGTCTTCTTGGAGCTGTCGCTTTGTATTGAGACGTCGTGTTGATTAATTTCGAATAAACGTGTGCAGTTTCGAGATTTAGTGCTTGCATAAAAAATGAAAAGAGACGTTTTTAAAAAGTAACACTTTACGTGTCGTTTATTATGTATAATAACAAAAATGATTCGTTGGCTTGTCTTCGTATACATCTCAATGATAAAACGGGTAATGAAACAGATATATATAGCCTAATCTTGATATAAAATACAACGCGTCGAACGATGAAGAAAAAAAACATTATGCTTGCGTGGATGTACATAAATTAAATCAGTAATTTCATAAAAACAATTAATCAATGCAATCGTTGTGCATAGCAAAAACACACAACTTATAGAACTATCGCGTACATATAACGTTGATTTTTGTTGTTTTCTCTCTCTTTGGCAGCTTTGTAAAAAGATCGACGACAGCATCTCGTCGACGTAGATCACCAACTGTCCATCGACGGTGGAGGACTGAAATCAAGAAACATCACCTTTATCATCGAATTCTAGTTCAGCACTAACGCACACACTCATGATGAAAAAGTATTATTAATCGTAAAATTTTCGTGTAAGTAACAATAATATTATTAAATAAAGGAAAAAAAAACAATCGAATAAACTCACTCCGGTGTCCTCCACGTTTCTCGAGCCATGACGACGGTGTCCGGGCTTCCCCTGCGAAAATTCGATAGAATTCGATTATATAGTCAGCTCGAAGTTTCGAAATTTATTTGGCGGGAAAAACAACTCACTGTCTCGACGGTAGGAGGACTGATCCCTTGCTGGATGGCTGTCGCCAGTAAGTGGACGCGAGGCTGTGAGCCGATGGGGTGCTCACTAACATCGTTACAACGCAAATGAGAGTAGCGAACCAAAATCCGTTCTGCGGAAAATCGATGTTTCAAATACACTTTAATCATTTTTAATTTTAACAAATTTAAAAATAACTGATACTTTTTATTGTAGTATAATCTCTAAAGAGAAGGAAATAATTAATCTCAAGATCGAAAAAAAAAATTGACCACTAAAACTTGGTTCGATCGAGTAAATATATAGTCGCTCGTATTTAATGAAGCGTATACGTACCAGAGGGCCGAGAATGTGACTGCAAACGAGCAGTTTTATGCCTTGGAGAATGTCCCAGAGAGGTCGACACTTTGCCACTCCGGAGCTCATTTCGGTGAGCACGTGAGCCCGCCACTGGTCCAGATAATGGCCAAGCCTATCGACGTATGCCTTTGTTTTCTGGAATTATTATCGCGGGCATCATTAGAGCCAGATATCCTTTATTACTAAAGAGTACGGAAGTTTATAGCTGCGTCTAAAACTACTTTGGATGTTTATTATGGGTCATATCTTCTTGAGTATGTATTTTCTTTCGTTATTTTTACGAATACTAGATTCGCTTTGAAAATATAATGATTATCAGAAAAAAGCGTTATTATAAAATTTTAGTAGCATGCAAAAAATTAAATTACTGTATATTCAAATATAGTACAAGAGAAAATGTTATAAAAATAAATGAAAAAGCTCACAAGTTGCGCGATCTTTTCTCCCTGATTGTCGATGTAATACTGGATGGTGCGCAGGTGCGACAGCGACTGGTTGACCTGTCGCTGTAGAGGTTGCAGGTGTAGCTCGAGAGTAGCAAGCTGATACACCAGCTCGTCCTGCATCTTCATCAGGGGCTTGACTCGTCTCGAGAGAAGGTCGCGCATCTGAGCCCCTAGTGTCTGGAAACTTCGGGCTGTGCGACGGTCCGTCAACTGACGCGCCACGTTTTCCACCTGGTCCGATAGGGCGTTGAGGTCTTTGTTTAGAATCGGTCCTTGTATCTGCGAGATAATGGAAAAATGTCCTTCTATGAACCAATATGTAAATGTAAAATCTTTTTTCTCCGTTATCGTGCGCAATTTTCTATTTAGGCCATTTTGTCACATTTCTTAATCCCCTTTTCTCAACAAAAGTGAAAAAAATCAAATTGCTACATCACCAACATCTCCTTCATTATTATCATTATCAGCTCCAATTCACAGACTAACTATTCCTCCCATCAGATATCAAAATCCATGCCACACAACGTTCAGCACCAAAACTTGACCCATTAACAATCCTAAACACACGTCCGGCTGACTTTCCGAAAATTCATTAAATCCCTCCTCCTCAGTTTCAACTCGAACGTCCAGATAACGACGACCCACATGTATAATATTCTCTAACAAAGCACAGCAGCAGCTCACTTACCATAATTCGGTGCTCGGTGAGATTAGGTCCACTGGCGTAGAGCAAGTTCTGAAGCCGCTCACGTAGATTCGGTGAGAGGATTCGCAGACTAGTCAGGTCAACCTTGAGCTTGGAGAAGGCGCGAGTCAGACCCGTCCAGGTCCAGTGAGCCGTTAACTGCTCGAGCTTTAAAGTGTTGTCCAGCTGGAAAGCAGGGTAAGCCGAGTCGTGCTGGTCACACTTTCTGCCGGAGGAAGATAGTGGAAGATCGTCAGTATTTTATTTGACGGTGTCATGATTTTTTTTCTTTGTGAATTTTAAATAATTTTGGTGCTTTCGATAGGAACATAATTATTAATTAGGATGTAAATAGATAAAGCTCAATCGCGCGCCTTTCACTATAACTTTATAATATTTTTCAATAGTTACAGTTCACATAACGCATAAGCCACTCACTCAAACAGATCCTTAAGCGGAACACCGAGTCTCCTGCCAAGGAAAGCTCTCGTCTCGAGAACAGCCTCGACAGTTCTATACTCAGGATCATCCAATGGCCTACAGAGAAGCATCTCCGCGTGTGAAGCAATTGCTAACGTCATCATCAGTACCAGCCACAAACCCATCGACACTAAACAGCTGAAGAAAGCGAACCTAAAAAAAAAGATAATTCATCGACCACTACACATCCTCAGAAAAATCCCAAGCATCGATCATACGAGTTTACTCACCATAAAAGAGTCGGTCGTACTCTGTCTTCGGAGGAGCCGCAGCGACAGCAAAGAGCGCCGAAGAGCAGCAGCCAGATCAGCAACACACACATGGCTGTGCCTGTGTGTCGAGAGAGAGAGTGAAGAGACGTTCGTCAACCCCGGGTCGTCGCACCCGGAGAACAGCACGTGTCGAGTCGTTATTCAGTCGGTGGAGGATAGAAAAATTCAGGGGTTTAGAGGCTTGATTGATGAATTGGATCTTTTTTTTTGTCAAATAGTATTGAGTAATTTTTGAATTTAAATTATTACAGAATTTTGTTCGAAACATTTCGACTGCTCTGCTTATTGAATTTCATTATTTACAATGAATTCGTTCGAAAATTTTTTCAATCGTTTACTCAATCAATGCGATATAACGAATCACAATGAAAAAGCATCGAAACTTTTCCAACCATCCGAACACAAGAAAAGTCAGACGTTACAAATCGCATCAGAGGAAAAAAAAACAATACTGCAGTTCGCCTACCGAATCCAACGAACCACCTCGTGTACTCGAAACTGCGCACGTAGGGTTGAATCTGGCCGTTGAGTCGTCGCACCGTGTCCAGCTGGTTCGACAGGTCCGAGCCACTCGCTTCGATGCTTCGAGCTTCGTCCGACACCTTCGCTCGAGCTGTATTTATTTCGCGACGGATCTCTGTGGATTTTACGCGAAAAGTTGAAAATTATTCAAGCGAAGCAAAATATTCGGAGTTAGTATAATATAAGTTATACAAAACGAAACTAAAGCAAACAAAAACTTTCAACCGTATCTATATGCTACAGGAAGGAGAAGAATACGAGGATCAGTTTTCATGAGGATAGAGAATAAGAAGAAAAAAGGGAAAATAACTGGAGGAAACGATCCATCAGTATCGGTGAGTAATCAATTAGAGAGAAGACCAATCGCGGGATGTATAAAAGAAGTTTCGCTTGATGCGCTTCGATGAGCCTTTTTCGCCTCTTTCGAACTTTCTTACGACTTTGTATACTATACACCGTAGAATGAAGTTAGCTCTCCGTTGTTTATACTTCTTTGCAAGAACGTCTTCGCTTGTGTTTAATATTGACGGGAAAGCTTCTACCTTCATATCCTGAGATAAGATATTGAAGAAATATTCTATCGCTTCAAGAATGTTTTGTACTGCGAAAAAGTTTGCGCTCAACTTTTACCTCGCAATCTACGTTTTAACGTTCTTTTCTATAATGCAGTCGGCACTGCGGTTTTAATAAACATTTCGTTTTTATGATTCTCTACCGAGAAAAAAAAATCTCGAAAAGAAAAACATTGATCTCGAAGCTCGATGAAAAATGCAGTTCCCATCAGCCCAAACAAATCAGCCGAAGTATAGCGACAGAATTCTAAAAATCTCCATCACAACTCACCTATTCTCGCAAAGCACGAGAGATACTCGCCTTTCTCTCGCCTCATCTCCCTCCATTATTCACAATCTCGGTATAGGCCAACAACGCGACACTCCGTGTATATTTTCTTTAAAAGTCTGTCTCACCATTTCATCTATCTCCCACACACATACACGATATGGATTTCACATTATAGCCTGTCGCCCCTTTTTCTCGTTCTTGCGAGCGCGCGTGTGTCAAGTCTCCTTATTGGCGCGGATAAGCCGAGAGAAATGGATTTATAGACTCTGATAAGGGCTGACGCTGTATTATTATATACACGTGGAGAATTTTCAGGTGTATACGAGACAGCCGAGAGGGTTATATTATAATGAAGAGCATTATGTGCGTTAATAGAGATTCGAGAGATTCGGTTTTGAATTTATAATGCTATGCGGAAATAAGCCAGGAGGATTTCAGGAGAACGCGAGAGGGAGATTCGCCGGGGAAAATAAATTCAAGACGCGACGAGAGAGACGTGATACGTCAACAGCCCGTCGTCACCATATCAATCACGAATCACACGCTAACGATCTGTTTACTCTGGATTATTTTTCGCTCGGCAGAATTTATTTTTACTTGTACAAAAAAATATTACTTCCTCCTAGAGGAAGCTTTGTAATAGTAAAATTTTCGACTTCGTAAAAAACATGCTAGAAATACGTTTTGAAAATTTTTGACATTTTTGAGGATCTCATTTCTGAGCCACATCGTAACGAAGCGATAATCAACGACAAACGGTATAAATCGATGCTCCTCTCGATAATTATTTTTTTTATAAATGTACAATATATGCCAAAATACTTTGTATTTGAATAATATATTACATATAGGAACGATAAACTAATTTTGAGGAAGCTATACGTGTCAATGAATTGGCAGCGGTTTTTTTTACTCCAATAATTTGCTTGTCTCCCCTTGAAAAAGCACGTTTTCGTATGCCGTTTGCTCAAACAGTCGCATCGACGCGTCCTTTATCTCCCGAAAGCTACTGATGTGTTTGCACGCGCGTCGTCGATGGGAAGAAGCCGAAAAACGAGAATTGACGAGTGTTTGACAGTAGCAACATTGGACGTATATTTTAGGGGTCCGAGGAGATGAATGAAAATTCTATTCAAGTAGTAGGAAAACTTTGTGAGTTTATTTTTAGTATTTCAAAGGTCGTTGAAATATTTGTTATTTTCCGGAAAATTCTTCTTTTTTTTAAATACAGTTCAAAGCGTTTCTTCTATTGCATATATAGTCACGCACTTATTGTTTTGAGCAAAATCTAAAACTGTCGCACGTTATTGTAGAATTTTATGTCACGTACCGAAACAAAATCGATTTTGTTCACCTTTTTTTTACAAAATATTCGATCGTTGACATTTTCCATTCACTTAATTCTTCGTAAAAGAACAAATGACAACAAATAATACAAAATAAAGAAACCCCCGACAAAAGAACAAAAAATGAAAGCTTCAAATAAAAGGTACAACGCGATCGACTCTCTCTCTCTCCATCAAACAACGACTAATGGCGCGAAACGATAGTCTGCCACAAAAAGCGAGACGCAAAAATTTGACTGACGCACTATTGCTTTCAATATCGAAAATCTCCGCGTCGAATTCCAGAGGTGAATTTATATCCACGAACTTTTTCTGTACCTTGCAGGAATTTTGTATATACACGTTCTGCAGCGGCATGTTTTTCTATTGTTTGCGCTTCTCCATTTTCGCCAGTTTGCATATGATGCCTGCGCGACGAGTGACGCCAATGAATATATGCGTTTGAGTCGATAAACCGCGTTTACGAATTGAGTGACACCGTGGGTTGAATTGTTTCAGGGGGTGACATGTGAGGTGAATTATTTTTCGGAGGCAGAAAAGAAATACACGTTATTTGGTATAATTGTAATTTCAGAACGGAAATTATTTTAATTAAGGGGACGCTTTTGTGGTGGGACTTGTCACTTGCAGTTTTTTAATTAATTTTGTTATTTACGTTATTACATTTACAATTTATTCTGACTAGTTCTAAAATAGAATATACAAAGGTACAATCTAAAATAAGAATGACAAACTCCATCCCTTCACTGCCA
>UCQR01074845.1:22705-35505 GCA_900474235.1 Cecidostiba semifascia
TTTCCAAGCAGCAATGCTTTCTTTTTTGTTTTTATTTCCTCGCAGATTTTCGAATGATTAATGAATTCTCTAAGAGTATCAAACAGTAGCTGTGTTTCCGACAAATCAAGCTTAATCCGTTAAACCATTTACCAACGCCAAACCGATAATACACTAAGTCAGTAATCTGAGCCGCAGCGCAACACATACACACACACAGTAGCCGGCAGCTATATAAACCCAATCCGAAGAAACTCACTGTCCAAGTCGGCGAGCACAGCTTCGCTGGCAACGTCGAGACTTCTCGTGAGGCACTTGCGCAGCTGTACAGCAGTGCCGGCGTGATAGTCCCTCAGGTCCTGTAGAGCTGCTTCCATAGTCTCGGGTATCCTCTCGATGCCTCCGGCTACTTCCTCGTTGCAGATCAGCATCGTCACCATGCAAGCCCTGCGCGACTCAAAGCGATTCGAATATGTACTATATACTGATGCTTGGAGTATATGTATATGATGCGCAGCGTTTGTGGATTTGTAAGCTGATATGACCGTGTTTGCTCGAGGACTGATAATATCCCATGCAGAGGAACGCGATTTCATCAAGGGATTTAATAGAGGGTTATGACCAAAGGATATGTCGTTTGACGATGCAAAGCAATATGGTATGTTAGTGTTGGTAAGATTGTGGATTAAGGTGGAGCTGTGGTGAATTTTACAAATCCTTTATTTATGCAGACACTTGTAACTACGTTGTATACACTCTAAGCTATAGTCATTCCATATATATACCACCCAATGTTGATAAGACTGTTAATTGATTAAACAATTATTAGCATCTATTTTCTAAAAATTAAAAAAAGAAATTTAATGAAACCAATGATGACTAACCAAACGATTACGAATATCGAAGCAAACAGCGCAGCGAAATCACTGTATAATCTTAGCGAAATTACTAACTAATATGTAAACTCGTGCGGATGGATGGGAAGAGCGCGAGCGCTACGACAATTACGTCAAATATTTACCCAATGATGATGGTGTACATGCAGAGGAAGAACACGAGTGTACCGCGTCGGCGTCGTTGGTAGTTGTACTGGCGTGGTCTGCAGCAGAGCCAGCACTCGGTGCCAGGAACGACGAACATCAATACGACGAATACCGAGATCAGCCCGACGAATACTATCTCCACGTGTATTGACTGCGAATAATAAGTGTGTGCTTATTGGATATTTGGATAAGCTGGACCAAAGTATGAAATCATACGAAGCTAATTGTAATTGTTGGCTAGTAAGGAGGAAGATCGCAGGAATGATTAAAGAGGCTTTTGAGTAATCACCTGCTTAATTAACGTCGAGATGTTTACTTTGCCCTCTATGGTGTCTTTCAGGAGGTCTTTCGTTCCGGTTAATGGCAGCGTGAAAGCGAATTTCAAACAGATACTGTGAGTATGATGAGGCAAACAAAATTATAATTAGGCGATTTCAGTCTTCTATAACGATAGTATCACATGGAAATTTCAAAAGCAGATTGCTTGCGGACTTTTATTATTTTTAATGATCTGTAAACGAAAAATCAGTGCGATGAAGAAGATTTATAGTTATAATTACCTAAAGGAAAATCACGCGGCTGAATGATCGAGAGAAAGTGTCTCAAAAAGTCGAAGGCGAAGAGGCCTTTGTCGAGATGCAGCGTTGCCATCCTGAATCTTTCCTCGCCGTATTTCTTGGGGAAATTCAGCTTTGGTTTACTTTCGTCCCAATCCTTTGGTAGATTAAACGTCATCAGGTGCGAAATGTTTGACTCCCTTCTTGGAGACAAAGTCGTGTCCTCAATGAAGAGAACCTTTTGCAACATTATTTATTGTTTATTTCAGTTAACAACTATTCTATGTTGGTATTTGCAAAGCTGGCAAGTGAATTGAAGAACAATGAAAAGATAAATAACATAAATGTAATTCTCAAATTCAAGCTTTGCATAATACATCGTCCTTTTTTAACGACATTATCCGATTATAAATGGTTAATCCTCAGTGATATAATATAAGTACACGTGCGGTGTTTACGAATTATAAACTCTTTTCTCACACGCGTATTTTGAACTCTACGAGTCCATTAACTAAGAAGATTGTTATTTAATATTTTAACGGGCACAAAAACGCATTAAAACTTATTTTTCGTAAAATTTCATTTCTACCTTATCGTCTAGTCGTCTTTCAGGATATAAACCGTCATCAGGATGTGGCTGATCGTCCTTCTTCATGTCTGGATACTGATCGATAACTCGCTGTTCAAATTTTTCGTCACTGATTCGTCTATCAGGGTGTACATCGACGGCGAGATGTTTGTCAGGTGGCTGGTCAACCAAACGTCTTTCAAAATTTTGTTCATTGGTGCGTTGATCTGGATGAAGATCGTCCAGATGTCTAATCGAACTGGACTCTACTACGCGTCTTTCAAAATTCGGATCATCTAATTTTCTTTCAAGCTTTCGATCGTCAATATTCTTGTTGAGATGTTTTACATCTATATTTTTATTAAAACGCAAGTCATTAGAATGCATTTCAGAATGTGCCTTTTCTGGTTGTCTCGCAGGGCTCGACGTATCTAGATGTCTGTTAAGATATTGATCTTGAACATCAGGTAATGGCTCGTCAAGTCGCCTTTCGTACTTTGGATCGCTTGGGCGTCGATTAGAGTTCAAGTCATCACGATACTTGTTAGGTTTCAGGTCATCGCGATATTTATTGGGTTGCAATTCGTCCCGATATTTGTCTGATTGTTGATTGATTGGTTGTCTGTCGGCATGTTGATCAACGATATGTCTTCCAAAATTTTGATTTTTTAGTCCTACATCGAGATGTAAGTCATCTAGACGTCTGTTTGAATTACGATCATCTAGGCGTGTTTCAGGATACTGATTAACAAGGTCTCTGTTCGAATCTAGTTTAAGATGATCCGTGTTTCGATATTTACTGTCTGGATTATTCTCCTCACGATCGTCCAAATTTCTATACGAATCCTGATCATTTATATTTTTGTTGAAATACTTATCGTCAATAAAATTGTCATCCTCAGTTGGTCTGACAGGTCTGTCACCATCAGAATGCCTGAAAGGACGTTCATCTTCAAGATTCTTATTTAAACGTTCGTCATCACTAGGTCTAACGCGGTGTTCATCAAAATGTCTATTTGATCGTTCTTCATCATAATTCCTAAAAGGACCTTCATCATCAAGATTCCTGTTAGAATGTTGCTTATTGGCAGGTCTTGTAAGATGGTCATCGATATTTCTGTTCAAATGCTCATCGTCATAATGTCTTGTAGGGTATTCATCTTCATATTTCCTGCTCGCATGTTGATCATTCAAACGTCTAGCCGACTGTTCATCGTCAAACTTTCTACTCGACTGATCCTCGTGTCTATTTACTTTCTCCTTATCCTCATACCTGTTTCTGTGCTCCATCTCCTCTTTACGCTCAACGGATTGTCTACTCGGCTGTTCATCATCAACATTACTATTCAATGGTCGAACCTTCAACTCCAGACTCGAATCCTCTTCCTCTTCTTCTTCCACACGCTTGTTAATCCGTTGATTATCGAATCTTCTGTCAAAATCCTGGTCGTCAAGTTGCTTGTTAAGACGTTGATCATCTTTGCTGCGGTAACTGGCGTTCGTCGGTTGGAAGCTGACGAAGTTGTCCGGCGTTGTGCAGTTGGCCTCTTGCAGCGCGACTGGGCCCAACGATGTCAGGAATACGAGTAGTCCTGTAGAAAATTTCGTCAACTTTGGTGGTCACCTGAGCGGTCTTTATCGCTAGTTTAGAACTAGACATCGATGCAATATTTTAGAAGTATAATAAGAGAAGCCATAGGAATTGTTTATTCAGGTCGACCGACTGTGAAATCTAGTTCAACTGAGCGTTTCAACCACAATCGGTCTTTTACTTCTTTTCTACCTTTTACATAGCAATGTAATTATTCTGAAATTCTCTGAATGATAATTATACACGCTAAATTAATATAACAATAACATAACGGCCCACACGAATATCCAGGAGTTAAACGAGAAAGTCGACCGCATGTAATTAAACATCAATCACGCGATTCTCGGAAATTATTTTTACAGCTTCTTTCAATCTCAATTTACACCAATGTATACTTCTAAAATATCACAAAATCACCACCGCATCACCACCAACATTCAAAACTATATATCAAGTTCAGAACTTTACCAGCGACTCGCAGCGATCGAGTGGGCCAACCCATGGCCCTTCACCATTCAAAAAACAGGCCGCTGAGCAACCAAAACAAAACGAAAAAAATAAAAATCGCCGCGTAAACTACGTTGCGCGAAATTTTGAATGCCTTTTTCTTCCTTCTATCAAGCAACAAACGAACAAACAAACAAACACAAAAGCTGGGAACGAAACCGAAGTGGATGTTTAGCAGCTGCTGGTCGTCGGCCACTCGCACACAACGCACTGGCGGAGGGCTTCCGCGAAGCCTCGCAAAGGTAACCAGTGTTGTCGAACCCCCGCCTCGAGCCAGACGAAGAGGGAGCAGTTATCTGGGTTAAACTGAGAGAGAAAGAAAGAGCGTCGCAAACTCAATTCTTATATAGCTTGGAAGCACGATCTTCGACTTCAGAAGATTGAGCTTTGCGTTGTTTATCGCCAAGTGTCTATTATATTTTGAGAAGAAAACTATGGTTCATGTAAGGACTGCTTTGATTAACGGACAAAGTTTACATTTTACATTTTAATGTTCGAGCAAGCGTGTCAAAGACCTCATAGAGAAGCAAGTCGAGTAAGTTACAGTAGGGTAGCATAGACTGGCATTGAATGAGTTTCGAATTATGTAACTCTCGGAGTTCATTGTGTTCCTACGTTCCTAGATTTCTAAAGCAGGCCTTTAAAACAGCTATTTTAATGCTGCGCGCGCGTTATATAATAATTTCACATTCAAAGTCATCCCTTGCGCGTATCGAATAAATCACAGTTGATAATATATATTTCCACGAATACTTATTATTCCATAATGTTGCCATCACACAATCGAATTCGAATGAATACCTATCACATATACCGAATTTATATAATTTATTCATCGCATCGGACTACATATAAATAACACACAGGGTTTACGCTCGCTGAATGAAGCTCCACTAATCACCTGCAGCCGCAAGAATATATGTATATTCCTAATTATATACCATAAATCGCGAATGCGCTCAAACGAAGCCAGCGCAGTAGATGTGTGTGTATATGTGTATAACGCAAGCACACATGTCATCGTATAGTAGGTAAAGCACACACATTCCAATGCGGCGGCCTCATCAATTACGAAGATTAATGAAGAAAGTTCGAATCGCGCGGCTACACCTACTACTACAAAAATAATTACAAGACTTATGAGCCACACTATACCAATGGCTTTAAAGCCGATGATCCACGAGGCGGCGGCGGCGGCGGCCGTCTTTCATTTGCCGCGACGAGGCGCCGCCGATCGATATATGCGAAGTCTGCGCTTTGTCTCTTGGCGCACGTGTATAAGTTGTTGGCACTGCATGAGAGAGTATGTATAGAGTTATTTTTCAACGTGGCTTTATATACCGCGTACACATCTAGGGGAGAGTTAATTGCCGAGATGCGGTTATTCTTTTGGCTGGGATGATAAGCTGCATTGGTGGAGGTTTTTTTTCGTGTGTGTATTGCTAATTTTTATTCGATGCTATTTTACTCAGCAAATCAGTACAATATAGAGAAATTTCCGTTTAAAATCGATTTTTCCAAAAACTAAATATAACGCATTAGCTGATCACATCACCTAAACGCCGCACTTCACGTTTCCTGCGGCATTGCATACTGCAGCTATAAAATCAGAGAAAAAAAACACACAATCTCATAGTAATTTCCTTTGTAAGCAAAACACAATGGCTCAGCCAGAAACAACTGACTCAAAGCAACTCGCAGAGACTCTTTAAAAAAAGAAAAGGACATCATCACTGCAAAGAATTAAAAAGACGTGCCCAGCTTTTCACCAGACACGTTATATATGTATTGTACAGCGGAGATACAAAAGTCGCGTCACGCACGCGAAAATCCGCGATGTTTCTCGCTTTTCTCACCTCGCGAAAATGCAAATGAGGCGCGCGTTGTGTGTGTGTGACATGTCGTCCCGAGAATTCGGAGCTTTTTCTATGCGGTTTTCGGTGCTGGGTCTGAGTAATGCGTATCAGGTATATGTACTTTTTTTTGTGAAAAAGCGGTGTTGGAAATGTAAGTAATATATAAAGAGCAAATGAGCTTATGTTTCTCTTATGATTACTCTTGCAATATGGGTATATGCGAAGAGACTACTGTATATAAAATATTCACGTGCGTTATTTTATCACGTAAAACAAAGGATGATTTATAAACTTCTATAATCGCGCATGTACATGAGCGGATTGTCGAAACAGGCCGTTATACCGCGTACATGTATGCATTTCCGAGGCTTATTCGAAATCAGTTCACGGCTTTATCGCTCGACGCTCTCGACTCTCTCTCTCTCTCTCTGTTGTCGCGGTTTAAGGCGACGATTAACGGATAGACGACAAGTGGCTGGATGTTATTGGAAAGCGAATGACATCAGCACTGCTGCAGCATCGACTGATTATGTACACCGCAATAGAGAGCTTGAGTGTCGATGGTTCAGCTGCTCTTGGTTTTTGAGGGTTGACGATGTGCTTGTGGGTGTTAATGGGCTGTTGGAAATTACGGAAATTTAAAATTGAAATATAGCAATTTAATTATAGTGAAATTAAAGATTAGACACTCGTCCTTTGAAACAAAATGCATTAGGCTAATGAATCCTCTTACTATTTGTCCAGCGTCTACAATCACACGCGATAGCCTCTAAGCAATTCTGCATTTCTGCGAATACTCGTGCTTCACCATTTATATGAATACACACAGTCTGTTGTGACCTTCAACGTAACTACTAAAGTCACTCAGCTTTATAATCCAATTAGTTTATTGTGCAGCTATTTAGCGTAATTGAAAACACTAGAAAAGGCATTTATCAGCGTGAATTTTACATAATTATTTCGCATCATTAGACTTGTGTTATTCTCTCGTAAAATTATTATGAATACATTGTTCCACATCGATAGGCAAACAGCGAACGTATTGATATATGATAAATCGACGCTAACACTAGCGTAGCAGCAAAATTCTTCATTACAAGCTCCAGCGTGTAGTGCGTAAGCGTTTGGGGGGTAGGTATACCCGGTCGAACACGGCCAAGTTTATTGCGGCTTATTACGCGGTGTACATAGTTTATCATCTCTCATACACCACGAAATCGATGACTAATCGTTTGGTCTGATCAGCGACTATCTCGACTTAATTTTAAAGTGTTTTTTTTTTCGTTTTTGTGTTGTTTCTTTTAGAATTTTTACTCCATCATAAACAACTTTCAAGTCTTTCGTTCACCCTCAAAATATTGAAATATATTCCAGCGAAAGGATTACTTCAAAAAAGCCACGCCGTACAGCTAAAAACTCAATATCTTCGAATTGAATCTCAAAAATCGCTTACATATCAGCGAAGATACAGCCGCTAAAAAGCCGCTTACGATTCTCCTCGCGACTGCCACGCAGTCGAAATGAATCTCTCTCGCGCTCGCGCGGCTTAAGCTTCCTGCTTTTTGATTTATATGTTAAAACGTGCGATACCACCTGGGGAGTCGTGTGGATTGTCTCGTACTAGACACTATAGTGTTATTGATTGTTTTACGTTGAAAATTCGAAATGCCGTGTGCTTATCACGTTTTCGAAAAGACGTGTGTACATTCAATTTGAGATTAAACGACCTAAATTCGGGGATACAATTATGTACACAGGGCTGGAAATTCATCAGAAATTCAACCTCAAAGTGATGGGGGAAAATACGTAATACACGTCACGCGTTTACACTTGGTATATTTCGAAACTCTGATGATTATACGTGGAAAATGGAATGTCAGCAAAATAAAGAATTTTTAATTGAAGAGCGTGAATGGAGCGGAAAAATTGGTCCCCGGAGAAATTTGCGAAAATCACGGTGTCACTGGTGCTCGCATGATTCGTGAAATTGAGTATAAAATAATATAGGAGATGAATCGAGGTGGAAAGGGAGAAGTATGTATAACTGCCGGCTGTACTTCTCTTGTTGTGCAACTCTCGACACTCTACGGGACGTTCGTATAGTATACGGAAATTGCTGAATTATTCAATTACATATTCCCTAGCGGTGAATTCTAACTTTGTGAATTAAATAATATGAGGACGTTAACGAATTTTCGGATCCTGATGCTCACATTCGAAATTGGAAATTAGCGATTGCACTAATGGACAAAGACATGATTGTGCATAGCAAAAATTTTGTTTGCATCATAAACTTTGGAAAACGTTCATCTACTGGTTCTGTTCTTTTTTTTCAGCGACAGTCGGCACAATCAGCATCTTTGAGCTATCTGAAAACAACTTTTTCAGTTCGAAAATTATGAAATGATATGAAAAACCCTTCATTTTCATTCCTCATCTCACACTGCAGTCTTCTAAAAAACCCCTTGACATCCCTACCGCCAAAAATTTCTTCCCACAGTAATCAAGAATTCCATCTCCGCCATTCAAACTCTCAGTCAAAAACACACACTACTCCACATCACAACCCTCTCCTTAAATCCCAAATTTCATCAGTATCGCGAAACGAAGGGATGTATACCTCTACACACGCACGTGTACACTTGGCCTTCGGTCCTCCACGGGGCGCTGGCGCAGCAGCAGCAGCAGAAGCAGCAGAGAGGGACCAGACTCGAGAGAGCTCAGCGAAGCTGCAGCCAGTGCGTCGTCAGCCTCCGCAAGCGCCGCGACGCCGCGCGCGCCTCGGTCCGGCCGCAGCGCGACTTTTTCTACTTGCGAGGAGATAATATTTGGTGTTTCGCGCGCGCGCGGGTGCTCTGTATTCGATTAGAAAGGTGATTTTTTTTTTAATTTTATTTTGATTGTGTCGTGTATTTTTTTAAATTGAATTTTCGAGGGTTGTTGTCATCGGAATTGGGGATTTGAATGATTGATATTTTTTGGGGGTGGAAATTAACGTTGTTGGAATGGATTTATCTTGAAGATTGATTTTGATTATTTAAAAGGACGATTTAATTTAAACGATTAAAATGGGTATAGGTGTGTAATCGCCGCTTACATATGCCATCCCTTGATTTCAATGATTTAGAACTTTTAATTAAAAATCTCGATATCCGTAAATTAATGGTTATCTTATTCAACTTGTATCCACTCAAGCGCTTGGTAATTCAAATATGCTACCATAAATTCAAAACGATAACAACTTTGGCTGAATAATTAATTATTCTCTTCGCGTACTTCACAGTTACCATATTTTATTGCTGAAAGATTTCAAAGTTTCACTTCTCATTGCTTCAGATTAAATTTATTTATTTAAATTTCTCTTCTTTTTCAAGACACGGTTTGATGTGAATAATAATAAGCAAGTCTCCGCTAGAAAATGAGAAGTTCGCCTACAAAGTGTCTCTAAAGAAGTTTGATATCCCGTAGCTTGATAATGTGCTGGTAACCCTATCGCAGTGCATATTTTTCATTAAAAACGAGTCCTCAACAGCAAAGTTCCTAATTACCCGAAACTTTGACGATATTGTTTGTCATATATATCTATACGAAAACTTCAAAGTGGTCACTTTTGTTCAAGTGCGTAATATGCATTCAAAATGGTAAATTATTAATCTCGCCCGATAATTCCTATACGCGATATTCCATCTGCCTTTTTTGCTGTCGGGAGGAACAATCGTCCGAATTAACCTTGATAATGCAGAACCAATAAATATACGACATATATCTGTAGCGCCGTTTTTCATCAACATATGCGCCCGAAGCTCGTGATAAAAGCATTTTTGTGCTTTTGTTATAAAGCGCCGATGAATTTATGTCTCTCGCGCTTTTCGCTCGACTTTTTCCTTGTTTGTTGTTTCGGTTAATCTGAATGATTTATCGAGTGCCGGAATACCCGGCGGTCGTTCGAATTGGAATTCAATTTTTAGTATTTTGTAAATTTTGTGGAATATATTCAGTTCGACTATATACCTTCAGAAACAAAAACACGTAATATAGCTTGCTGTGTTTCTGTGCGTGTTATCGTTACATTGTGTGCAGCGATGATAAAAAAAAGAACGGGCTATAAATAAATTACGCTGAATCGTCGATAAGTTACAGTTAAATTTCCAGCCAAGCGTACACAATGCAAATTGTTGGAGCGATATTTTTTAATTAATGCCTCGATCCATTATTTTAAACCAATAATTACGCAACGTCTCATTAGACATTCGATTATACTCACAAAGCATATCTGACTATAACAAGATGATAAAGCTGAAAACTATGCAAAAGCACGATCAAAGAAAAATCTCGGCGAATAATTTAGCAACAACGCCTTTTCGCATCCGTGAATATTTCAGCGGCCAGTATTCGAGGCATCTCTTCGATATCGTAATATTTAAGTCGAAAGATAGAAGCAACGACGGAGCGGAGAGTAAAAAGCTATATATTATGCCAGTATATCCCGTACAAACTCAGCTGGGAGTTGAAACGCAGGGCTCAATATAACTAAAACGCCGGCGAACATTTCAAATAGCTGCTTTCTATTTAATTTTTCATTTCTCTCTCTCTCTCTCTCTCTCTCTCTCTCTCATCCCTCTGCGCAGCTTTGCATGTCCTACTCCTGCGAAATTGACGATCTTCGTATATCAATATTCCTATTGCGCTGAGCTTCATTTCCTCTCGTGGAAGAACTTTGAAATTCTGAATTATTCATACAACACACGCCTTTTCTGAAAAATCTATTCATTGTTCTATAGATTTTGGAAAACATTCTATTACAATGTAAAAACTAAATCCAATTTCCGTAAATTTTCTCATCCATTTAACAGACATTTTACACAGGACTATATGTATAATATACAACTGCAAATTCAAAAATGCATTACAGCGTCTCTCTCTTTCTCTCTCGGTGGCGTATCCTCCGCAACAATCTAATTTCCCAAGCCCCAAGGAAAATTCCCCTATTCTCCGACTCCCGCGACTCCTAACAGTCTCAAGACACACACACACACACAAGTTTCGCCGAAACTTTACTCGGCTTATTAAAGTCCATCCGGTTTTCGCGACTCCGATGTCCTTTTGCTCTCGAGCTCTTCGGGAATCCAATCGACTACCAGGGGGGCATAGCTCTAATTGGGATACGTGAGTTTCTTAGAGCGACGAGATTCTTCGCGCACGGCGAGCTAAGGTGGCAATTGAATTTTCCGCGGGAATAAGCTCGACTGATTGATTGGCCGATTCGTTAGGTTTCATTTTCGATATGGGGGAGAGGGATATCGTTGCGTAGATGATTGATTGGAGCTTTTGTTTGCTTCGATTATTTGGAGGAGGGGATTATATTGTATATGTCGAACAATTATAGATGTATGTGAATTTTACTGTCGTTGTATGGATTATGTGAAATTAATTGGGTGATTTCGACAATTAACTATGCGTTCTTTTATCAGATGCACGACAGTTTTCGAAAATTTATCAGTATTCTTTCAACAACTGTCTTCAGCAAATTATTACAATCGTTTTTATTTCTAGCTCGCGCTGTCTTCTACTCTATAAAGAACTGAGTTTTTTAACGAAAAATTTATAACAGCATAAAGCATTGTACAAGTGAAATGTAAACGTTATAACGTGAGATTGTGTGCTAGTAAAGATTCATTTTTTACGCACAAGTGCACAACATGATTAAATTAATAAAAGTGAATAGACAATTTTTAGATAACAGTTTTTAAAGGGTTTAGCAATGATGTTCCAGCGTACGTTCAATGTAGTTTCAACCCTCGAGTCATCGTCAACAATATTTTAAGGTTTGTAATATCAATACGTATTCCTTTATTCATGCGCCTGTAGTAATTTTAGATGAAAAGTCGATAAAAATAACATGATATAAAAACAACAAAGTTATTTGTCTGATTGTATAAGGAAATTTACTTAATCAGCATTCAAACCTCAAAAGCTTTAAAGAAGCATCGATGAAAAAAAAACAACTAAAGATTCGGTATATATTCCGTCACAATCGCAGCAAAATGAGCATCGCAAAACGGTCCGGAACAACGGCTTCACTGACTCGTTAAATTAACGCCTACTCCAGGCTTCAATGCAGGTGCAAATGAATTTAATAGAGAGAACGAAAGCGCCACGGAGAAACAGATTGAGATAGGATATAAAAAGCGGAAAGGGGACGAAAAACAGAGAACGAAAGTAGCGGAAATGCGCATGAATTTAATAAATACGCAGAAGGCGGAGAAAGAGAGAGAGAGAGAGAGAGAGAGAGAGAATGGAAAATGGAGGGTAATAGAGAACGACAAGAAACTCAGCGAAAAGAGCAAAAGAGTCGGGAGTTGACGTTGCGCTGAAATTAAAGTTTTTTTAAGGCATTAGAATGACTATGGATGTATTCATTTTTTATTTTTGCGACTAATTATTAATATGGATCACTAATTAAGTATAGCCAAATCATGTGTCAGTTTATAATTTATGCAAATATCATTTAATTTTATTAATTAAATTGTTGATGCGTATTAAGTTATATAATCAACAATTAAAGAAATTCCTGGAATTGGAACACAGTAGCATAAGATAAGCGCGGCTTCTTAAGTTTATGAGCCCTCAGCAGCCATTTACCGGACACTTATGTAAATAATTGCTATAAAGCGTCGGAAGTTCGTGTTATGCTAAGGG
>UCQR01074875.1:4066-21290 GCA_900474235.1 Cecidostiba semifascia
TGCTCTGGGAATTTACTGAAGCAATTACGTACTCAATTCGAGCGCGAAAATTTTATATTCAGGCTTCCAACCATCTTCGTTTCTCTCCAAAAGAGCAAATGTTTGCTTTATCACAAGCAGGATTTCTTCTCCGAGAGAGATGAAATAGCATTACTATTCGAGCTACTCCGAGAGAAAATTTTTGAGCGCTTTTTACAATTTATCAGATTTGAAAACAAGCTACTCTTTGACTATTTCAACAAGGTATTCAAGTTATATGTCAAATTCATTAGTATTCAAAACTGACTAAAGTAAACAAAATTCGCTCTTCATTTTTTCAAAATTCAAAAAGCATCGGAAATAACACGATATCCGCTGTAGAGCAGCGGAGAGTTGAGATCCACATGGCGTGAATGCAAGTCTTGAACTCTGTACACGTTTGGAACCTCAAGGGAAAAATTTACTCGACGCTAGAGTTAACAGGATAGCGTGAAGCATAAAGCTTCCGCGCGTAAAAGTGCTGCTGAACTTGACCAAAATAATGGATGACTGCGCGTCAGGGGTATTAAGACGCTTGAGCGTCGAGCTGCTACGATACGCAATGAGTTTTTCAAAAGGTATGGTGTAGAAGTAAAGTTACGCTGTAAAATATTTACGGTGAAATTTATGATTAAATATAGCTAAAAATCTTGATTGGAATTGAATTTGAAATTGATGATTAGAATATTGGATTAAAAAACGTGATCCATTATCAAATGATTTTAGCTTTAAATCATATATATATAGAGACACAAAGACAGACAAAGAAATCTGATCTACGTTGTAGCGACGATGCAATAACGCTGGTCGACGTTCAATGCCGCATATCGAATAACCAAACAGTAGAACGCGCGTTATTGCAATAACGGATTCAATCGCAACATTTCAATGATCGTGTAATCACCACTATAAATGTTTTTTTTTTGCAAAAGGCAAATCGAATTTATACCCCTTTATTTGGATACAATAGAAATGCGTCAATTGAATGCGCTGAGCTTCATGCCAAGACTTCAATTACTCAGAACTCATATTTAACAAATTCACTTATTATTAATGTAATCTATTTGTCGACCACAGTCATCAGTCCAGGCTTGATGACAGCGACGACCACGTTGGCTTTCCGCCATATATATATATATATTTAAACGTCATATTAAAAGTACGATTGCGATGACTCGTATATTTATTTTGATTTTCCATATTATCTCTACATCGGTGAGCAAGTGAAATACTTAATGTTATTCGCGAAAACAATCAAAATTTCACCCGTCGATGAAACAATTGTTAAAATTAATGTCTGCATCCGAACGCGCAACAAAATATTATGGCATATCATATACCCTCTTTATAAAAGCATCATCAATTGGTCTCCGGTAATACGGTAGCCAACCGTCGAATTTACGATTCATTCATAATAAAACCTCCACTTCGCGCGCGAGAGAGAGAGAGAGAGAGAGAGAGACGTTAACCGAATTTTCCCTTTCACAAAACACGCGTGTATATATCCATTATACGTGTGCGGAAGAGAACGAAACACGACAAACTTGAACGCACGCTCCAGATACGCAGCGGCGGCACCATTGTAAAATACTCCCCTCATCCTCCTCCTCTTTTAGCTCGACATTGCTCATAATTCTTGCTGTTATTGCCCGTAAAATTCTTCCTCCAGAGCTGTATATATGCACTTTAAACAACGTCGCACCGCATTCAAATAGTGTCCAATCGTGCAATGGCAAAAGCAAATCTTGGCCGAAGCTTCTCAAAGTCACAGTAGTAGATCCCTTAGCCGTCGGAGGCTGTAAAAGGGAATAACTCTTGGCACGAAGAAAGAGAGAAGAAGAGAGTGAAGTAAGTAGGGCTGTATAGGCTGACATTGGCGTTCTCGGGCTCGCGCGAATCGTCGGAGGGAAAATTGCTCGAGGCTCGCAAGGCCGATATTCCGTAAGCTTGCGCGAGCAGGCCTTGACCTCGGAAAGCCGCTTGGCGAATTATATCGCTTTCTGGACGCGGAAGGGGATTAGACTGCTGAGAGTAGTGAACCGTGTGCTCTGCTTATACTAGAAGTAAATTGTTCGAGGAAATATTTTTTTTCTCTTTTTATTAGGCTACTGATTTTTGACAGTTCTTTTGTTTATGAAGTACGGAAACATTATTGGACACTTCTTATTCTTTTAAATCACTTGTTCTTCAAGGGTAAAGAAGAGAAAACTTTTACGCGTACATAAAAATCACGAATCTCATTTATGACCCACTCCTTAAATTCAAATGCACTAAAGTTTTACTGATTCCATTCCAGACCTCAGAAGAGGTAGTGTATATATACGTTTTATCTCACTACCACCGTTCTCCTTCAACTATACTAATGCACTCGCCTACACACCCACACACACGTGTTCTCGCATGTGTGTAAAAGAAAATTGAATCCCCTTGATCCGGCACCTGAACTCGAGCTCGAAAAAACGTGCACACGAGACGAAGGAAAATCGTCTGAAGGCGCTAGTTTTATAGTATCTCTCGGGGAGAAACGAAAGCGAAGCGGACTTCCTGTCCGGCTTTAAGGTGCAGGAGCGAAGTATATACATATATGTAAGAGCAAGAGATTCTCCGATAGTATTTTTCCTGGGCTACTGCCTCTTGGTATATAGTGATTGAGAGTATACGGGTCCTTTTTTTCTATCGAGGAGAATGAAAAGGATACGAAGAGATTGGATCGAGTCTTCGTAGGTTAATTTGCCAACTGAATTTTTCGTTGTTTATTCTGGACGTTCTATTAGATTTGAAGATCGAGTGTGTGCAGTTTAAAGTTACGTTACTGTGGAGATATATATTCGTGATTGGTTATATTGGAATCCAGTAATCAATCAAAGCAATTAAATCAATCCCTGGTGTAGAAAGCGTAGCTTTGTGTCCCTTGTTCGACAAGATACGACTACTGCTCGCTCCTGGAGAATAATTAGATTATTTGTGTTCATCCCAGACTACGATCTCCCTCTCTGTCTCGGTGTCTGGAACTAAGGACGAAGGTCGCCGCGTCCCTTGTGATGCATCTGAATGCACAGACCGTCTGTTGATCTAATTATTGGTACACTACAATGGCCAGTTTACAACTAAGCAAATCATTGTCTGAACCGTATTACGTCACAATACCACATGAGATAACGATCCAACATTTTTATACATTTTTATATAAGAAAGCAAAGCCTTAGGCACCAGTATATACGTATACACATCAGAGACCTGGAATGGTTTAAGTCGTGCTTGGCAGACGAATTGCCTACAAGTAGAAGATCGATGCTATTGACTATCTGAAGCCGCGGGTCGCAATCGAGGATTAAGAGCCGAAAGTTTGTCTTGAAAAGTAATGATGCAGTATTTTTCCTCCTCGATACCGAGAGCCAACTCTCTTCGGCTGGCCGCCTCTTTCCCGAGCTGTTTTCGATGAAACTTCTTCTTCTTCTTCTTCAACTTCAACGGCGCGGCTGCTGCTTGCGGGTCATTTCGCGGCACTCCCGCTGCACTATGTATACTTTCTGCATTTAGCAGCCCGAGTTGTTTTGAGAAAGTTCGAGATGAGCTCGAATTTTGGGGGGTAGGTGGTTTTCTTAAATCGGGCGGGAAAGTTTCTTATTGTACGTTGTCGATGAACAGACTTCGGTTTATTTTCAATAGGAGACAATACGTTGACGGAGAATTTAGTGATTTCTATAATGCTAATGTTTGTTTTTTTTCTCTTTGTTGCAGGAAAACGATAAATCTGACGATAATAGAAGAAGACTCTTACGAGAAGGACGCACTGTTTTACGTTGAACTCGGCGAGCCGCAACTGCAAGGAGGTAAGTCTATCCTTTTCTAACTAATTACTAATTTCCCTGGGAATTCAAGTGAAAACAACTATCAAAAGAGCAAACTATTTTTTATTTATTTTTTTTATTTCTCAATGCACTAAATAACAGGTGAAGTTACGCAACAAACATTCGTTCTTCCTTCTTTTACTGCACAAAATCTGTCACAACTGGCACAATCGAAACAGACCCCATTGTTCTTTATACGAGATATTAAGAGCCGTACAAAGAGCATTATCCCAGTAATCAAGTACGATTGTGCTAATTGAAAAGAGCGTGGCAATCGATTACGCGGTTCAGTTTTCTCTGTACACGAAGCCCTCGAGTAGCGCGCCGAGAGACAACTTCATTATTAATTGTTTTCTCAAAAGCAATTAAGCATATACTCTCGATTACAATACGTACGTACGACAAGAGCGTACCTGTTACTGTCATCGATTTATCCTTATTGCCAGCCACAACAATGTGTCGCTTTCTTCGCGCGCGTTATTCATACTAACGGCGAGAGTAAATTCAAAAAATCTTCAACTCGTCCATAATATGAACTGCAGGAATGAAGCCCTCTTGAGAGTCCTCTCGGCGTGACATATGACGAGGGCGCTTGTCAGTCAACTATACTCCAGCGCCGCGCTCATGCAGCTGTGCAGTATGCAGCTCCCGGGGAATCCCTGGGCAAAGCGAAAATTTTTCAATGGGCTCCTCGCGGACTCAGCCGAGTGTGATGAGAATCGCGACTCACTCGGGAGATCAAAGCAGCCTGCTGAGAAAACAAAGAGGAGTTGCCGCCTAGAAACTATTAGGTTGTCGGTTTAACAAGTCGTGTCCTTATCAGCGTTAGAGACGAGCTACGCAGTTACTTATATAATATAAAGTCCTTTTAGCGAAGAGAGAGAAAATCAGGCCGACGAGCAGCATTGAAACGGATGAAGCGGTGGCTGGTGAATTAGTAGCAATTAGTCGGAAAGGGATGAGTCGTCGAGGGCGATCAAAGCGCGGAGAGATGCTCAATAGAACCTTTCGTTAAGTTCGTTATATGTGTGGGTGCAGAGAAAAAAGGCGGATAGGAAGGAAATTTGCTCGCTCCTTTAATCGCTGTGACCCGCTTTGATAGGAAACTTGGCCGAGGTAATATGCCCATCACAGTCCCTCTTTGAATTGTCTCTCGACGCGCGCGAGGCTTCTATAGTCTTGAGGGATGAATGGAAAAGGGACATTTTAATCGTTTGTCGTTGGGTTCATTTAGCGACAACTTTTTTCATAAATCTGACTTTTTTCTCTTATCGCCGCGGTTTCATTAAATTTCCAGTATAGAAGACTTTTTTGATTGTGTTGCACATAATCGCTTAATTGTGCGAAAGCGAAGAAGCCACAATTATAATCGATTGAGCCTGGTGCAACTGAAGATGTAGAACGAATGTTTGGTGATTTGTCTCTTATTGTTATGTAATATTTCTTGAGCATTGAAATAAAATAAAAGAAAAGGAAAGAAAAGCTTCTGTACAGTATTTAATCGCAGCGTCATATTTCATATGGCGAAATTGTATTTTTCGGTGTACCCGAATGCAAAAATTGCGTGATCTGCCGCTACTGCGATGTTGGTCAACCTCTGGACCTCTGCGGCTGTGGCGATGATGATGATGATGATGATGATGATTGTCCGTAAGTGTTATCATTCACGCAAGCGTCCACTTGGTTGGAAGCTCAGTTGATGAAGACGAAAAAAAAATTAACACAAGTTGCCGCTTTTTGAAACTCACCCATTTTTGATTATTATTACTGTATATACTTATTGATATACCTAGCGCATCATGTATTGTTTTCTTTTTTATTATTGAAACTTGCAGTTTTGATAAGCGAGCGTAGAGATATTTACTAGCCTGTATACGCAATTATTAATCAGATGCTAATCCAATGACATGTACACGCTACTAATCGCAAATACGATCAGACTCGACTTTTTTCTCTGATGCGGCTCACGCGAGTCAGACATACTCTCTGTCATCGTGAAACAGACATTACTGTGCGTGTTTTTTTAGAGATGCAGTTTGTGGCTGTGATTTGACTTTTTTTCTAATTTGTTACAGTAGATTGTACATACAATTATTTTGACGGGTTTTTTTTTCTAACTTCAATCAATCAGTTTTAAGTGCATTTTATTTTTTATTCAAAAGTTTGAATAACAATGTTTTTGTGAAGAAAATCCACGTGGAATTTTTCGAAAGAGAGTAAATAAAAAGTTCTATACAAAATAGAGTTTTAGACTGATAGATGTTATACCCTCACTAAAAATAAGTAATCTGTTTTGAAGCTAGTTGGCATAATAAGACACACTTTCATCCATGCAAAATTAGCAGCATATTCACTGTGTTCATGAACACGTGCATATATGTGTACAGCAATAAATTCTAGAGCACATCTAGTGATAAGATAAGAGCACGTAGTGGCAATAAAACATCCATTGATTCAATGACTGTAATAGTTTTTGTGTGTTGGCTGTTAGTTAGTCCTAATAGAAACAGCTATACAAATCATCCATCACAAATGAGTTATCCAAATAATTCCAGTGTAATTACATAGTATTAGTATATCAAGATTAAGATAATTAGAAAACTGTGTGAAAAAAGTATGTTAATTAACTGTACACCCACAAAGAATAGAGTTAAAAAATTTATTCTATAAGTGCACTTAGACAAACACATTATTCTAATAATATATTTATATTATTATAAGGATATTTGTTAAGGCCGTCGAGCGTTTAGCATAGACGATTCACATTTTGTGTTATAATATAGTTTACATCCAAAACGTTTGTAACGCAATAACCGACGAAGCGGTACTATCATAATGCGCACAACAAACTTCATTGTTTCCTGGTGTACGTTCACTCTATCTGCTGCCACTATGACCTGCATTTCTGTGTGGAAAGCACAATCGATATAATTGTTATCCTTTGAAAAACCAACGTGAACTGTGAGAAAATACTGAATAATATAAAAGCACTTTTTGTCTATGGATGATGATTGTTTGCACTATATGTTAAGCCAGATAATAATATAGTCATACAAAAATCACTTGAGTGTTTTCCTCGTCATAAAAAAATAACAGATAGAAATATATTTACTCTCACGAAAACATTAAAATCGAGATGAGACATTGCAAAATACATTTTGTCAAAACTTCCTCTATAATCACAGTAACTAATACGTTATCCAATTAAACCGACAGGAGTTGAAGTTCTGTGACACAAGCGTATTTGATTATAAGGTACGTTCAATTAATATCGTGTATGTATGCAGCATATCTGAAATCCCTTCGAGAGATGATTGTAGCTCAGTTACTCGCTCGTCATAGTCTCTCAAGGGAACGGATTATAATATTGGCGTGTTCTGTCAAAGGATTTTCTCTTAGTCGCTACTCAACAGCAGAAATTGTTAAAAAAACAATATCCACGAATCTGCATCTATACCTTTATACCATCACCTTTATATGAATATAGAAACGCGCGAAATATACGCGTCGAGACTTTCCGCTGAATCGCTTCATCACCATACCTATATACTCCCTGAAGCTCTCTGCAGCAGCACACTGCTATACGCCTCGCGATCGACCCGATTTTCCACCAACGGCGTGTATATATTATACTCGGGGAAAAACCGCATTATAGCTTTTGCATTTCCTTCTCGATTTGCATAGCTCTCTTTTCCTTCTACACAGCAGCAGCAGCAGCAGCAGCACGTGCCGAAGCTTTCATGCATATGCAAGCTGCGCAGCCGCAGAGAGAAAGCATCTCTCTCTCTCTCTCTCTCTCTCTCTCTCGGGGGGAGAAGTATTCCTCGGGATAATCCAAAGGCACACATATACACACGCACAGCTTTTCCTCTACTCCTATGGCTGGCTGTTTACATTTTCCGGCTTTTCTAATACGGCGCGCGCGCTCCTTCTTCGACTCTCGGGGTCAAATATTGACGAGTGTATAATATGCTGTGTTGCTTTCTCCTCTCTTTTTGCCTCTCGTTTGCGGGTCAATGGGAAGCTATATACCGCAGGAGAGTATTGGCAGAGGTGAGTCGATGACTGTTTTGTGCGGTTTTTGCGGTTTCGGCTGAAACAGTAGTAGCTATATAGAGAAAGAGAGCTTTTGTTACTCGCCGCAAATATTCGTCTGTTTCATTAGGTTTCTCATGCACTTCAGAAAAAAAAAAGAATCATCGTAGATCTTATCAACGAATTTTCACGCGCGTTATATTCAGACGCTCGGTACAATGCAGAGATGAGAGAGAGAATAAAAAAAAAAGGAAGCGACGAAATTACCCGACGCGCGCGAAAAGTGCGCTCGAGTAAATAGCCGGCGAAACGAGGTTTCCCCTTGCCAATCTCGCCACGGACGGAAAGATAGAGAGCTAGAAGAAGAAGAAGAAGAAGTATGTAGGTGTATGTGTGTGTGTGGGCGAGTGAAAGGATCGGGCGCGCAGGAGATGTTTGACGAGAGAGAGAGAGAGGGAGAGGAAACGTCGTTAGGCTTTTGAAGAGGGCCGCGGGGAGAAAAATCAAGCCGCGGGCGTCGGGGCAAAAGGTGAGAGACAGAGAGCGACTTGCCTGGATGTGTATACATATAGCGACTGCTGCTGCTGCATTATATGGCAGCGTCGCGCCCGACGGCTTTCTTCTTTTCTTCGCCATTGCCTTTCTGTCTTCGAGTGAGAGAGAGTCTGTTCCCTCTGTGTGTGTGTGTGTGTGTTTGTGTATAGGTGTGAATGTCGAGCTGTGTAGGCGAGAGAGAGAGAGTTTCCTCTATTTCTGTGCGCGCGAGGGAAGCGTATCCAGTAGTAACGGACACTTTCGTTTCCTCCGAGAGATGTTTCTCTGTATATATAGTTTTTGTGCTGTTTTCGGTACATTTTGCGCAGAGTATAACGCAGGTATATAATTAAAACCGTGATATGTAGTATCACACTGAATGTATACAGCTATACAGTAGTAGCAGACGTTTGTAGTCAGACACCCGCACATTGAAAGGGAAAAATGAAAAATTCCTCTCGTTATCGCTCATCGACTCCTTTCACTCCCCCTCGGTTGCGCATTATACAGCAACAGTTTCCTTTTATTTGCCATTCATTCGTGGCCTGAAAGCATTAACAGAGACTGCACTACCCGACGACGTCTCTAATTCAGCGTCGCCGAGTGCAAAGTTTTATTTCTCTCTCTCTCTCTCTCTCTCTCTCTCTCTCTCTTCTCTTTGTCACGCGCGCAAAGAAACATGCGCTAGTCCTCTCTGTTTGATGTCCAATATCCATTAGCTCTTCCATTCAATGTGGCTCGGTATAATATAGCACCATCCGCGTGTACTTACCGAGAGCCGTCTCGACAAGAAGAAGAAACGAGAGCGCTGACAAAAGCAAAAGTGTGTATTCGTACGCGGTATATACACCTTCGCGGTTTTTTTACAATCGAAAATAAGAAGAGCATTACACACTCGAAGAAGAGAAACATCTCCCTCTTGCGAATCCCCAAGCGTGATGCGTAAAAAGTGTTCGAGCACGCTCGACAAAAGAGAAACACACGTCGTCGTTGCAGTTATTTCTCTGTCTCTTATCCGCAAGTTTATCGCCGTGTCGCCGCGCGCAATCTGGACGTCATAAAGCCGTCGGCCGTGTTTTTTCTGTGCTTGTTTCTCTGTGTACACACACACATGACCATGTGTAAAAATGTAATTTCTCCTCTCGTGTAAAGCTGGAAGCGATTGCTTTTTCGCGCACCCTTGGAGCTACTCTTCGAAGGCCGGATGCTGAAATTGAAATAGAGGAGAAAGAGAGTTTTGCGTCGATGCTTTATCGGCGCAGCGCGTGTCCGTGGACTATGAGAGAGAGCGGCTTGATCGCGTAATTGATGGCGGGCGTAAAGCTTGCAGCGCGTCCATATACCCGCAGCAGTCGATCGAGAGCCGTTAAGTTTTACGAGGAGGTGCGTTGGATTTACGGAATTATTATAGAGAGAGTGAGAGAAAGAGTTTCTTAGTATGTATAGGATGGCTCACTTCTTTTTCTCGATACACGCGCGCGCGTTAACGATTAGAGATAAGAGAGACGGATGAAGTTTTTATATGCAGATACATTAAGCGCGTCTGCTTTATGGAAATACGCAAAACAGTAATAATGTACTCGCATATTATAAGCTCGACCTCACTGTCTCCTCCCCGGCGAGGAAAATTATAAACGCGAGCGTGTAAATAACGGCGCGACATGACCGCATCTCTACATTGCGCGCGGGCGCACTCGTAAATCGCCGAACGAAATGAAAAACTTGGGCGTAACTAATGCCGCGCTCGTGTATTACAATTTAAATTCCAGTATACATGTGTATAGTATATATACACGTACAATGAATATTTCTTCTATAATATACCAAGATCGCGTAATATAGTTAAACAATAAATTTAATCGCCAACTCGTCGAGAAAAACTTGCCATCACCAGCCGTCGTCTTGATGTGGTCTGTCGAAAC
The DNA here is from genome assembly GCA_900474235.1 of Cecidostiba semifascia. Taxonomy (NCBI): domain Eukaryota; kingdom Metazoa; phylum Arthropoda; class Insecta; order Hymenoptera; family Pteromalidae; genus Cecidostiba; species Cecidostiba semifascia. Next base: position 14,427 of record UCQR01074875.1, read on the forward strand.
TTGCGCGCAACAAACTCGAGAGAGAGAGTGAGAGACAAAGTTATAAGGCTCCGCACTATATATAGATACACCAGAGGGTACGCGTATATACACGTGTCTATATATACAGGAGCAGCTGCAGGTGTAAACGGGCGCGGCTTTGCCTCGATCCCGGACGAACTAATTGTTCTTCGTCGGGAGGGGTGGGGCAAATGGAAAGTTTGCGCTGCGCGAGAGATAGGGCGTAACTCTCGGGAGATGCTGCGCTGCTGCTGCTACAAGGGGAGAAAGACGAAGCTACTGCTGCGCTCTCTGATGGCAATTTTCGACTGTACTGAGTTTGCTCGATCATTAGGAGATTGATATATTTTGAATGGAATATCAACCAAATCGTTTCGCTCGGGTTTCTGCAAATATTGTGGTGTGTTGTATATAGTTTATCCGTCAGTCGATTATAAAAGAAAAATCGAGAACGTGCGTCTCCTCTCTCTCTCTCTCTCTCTCTCTCTCTCTGGTGTTGCCAGGAATCCGTTGAGCTGATCGATGGACTATGCAGAGCAGCAGCAGCACACAGCAAACGGCATGAATCAGTCGGGAATCTGCACAAAATCTCTCTCTCTCTCTCTCTCTCTCTCTGCATACAGGAGCTTTACGCTTTTGTTATTGATTGATTCAGCATCAGGGCCATTCGTTAAAACCTATACTGTTAAACGCTATCAACGCTTTTTCTTCCCCCTTTTCCTTTCTCTTTGATCCTCGAAGCATAGAACCTATATAGAAACACGTCAAAAGTTCAATCTCGCAAACGCATCTGGCATCACGTGTCTGCTGCCATGGTGGGTGGAAAAGTATGTGCATTAAAATAAAAATACATCTGGATCAGAAGCATTTCAGTATACCTCTCTATATACATGTAGGAGAGGAGCAGTGAAAAAGACGTATATCGATCGAACGTCAGAGTCTTCGGGGTAAAAACTTCCGCTGCACATCGGAAACACCGTGAATTGAAATCTACTATATACTCTTTTATCGCGTGACTCCTCGTGACGTATAATTACACTTGGCCGTCGGACATAAATATAATTTAGTGCGCGCGCCCGCGCGCGGGGGTGGAAAAAAAGCAGCTCTTTCAAAAAACAGCAATTGAAAGAGGAAAAATTTCTCCTTTCCCCGAAGAGAAGTGTATATATGTATAGGTATATGTATTATAGGAAAAACGACGAGCGAGAATTACAAGGGTGGGAAAATAATGATATATATACGCCGGTTACGCTCGACAAAAGGAGCCATAAAGGAAACGACGGGCAAGAGAGCGAACAATGAACGGCGAAACTTTTTTGGAGACCCCTTTCTGCACTGCGGAGCGCGAAAATAAATAAAGAAAAAATGTTTCTTAGCACATCTGCCGCTGAAGTACCAACGTCGTCGTCTGGCCTGGATACGTCAGTTTTGAATTGACGCCGGGACGATAAAGAACGCCGCGCGCGTGTGTGTGTGTGTGTGTGTGTGCAAGCTCGCCGCCGCGCATCAATATTCAAATGGTGATCGTGGATAACACGTATATATATGACAATACTCACACGAGCGAGAGAAACGCATCGGATACAATGTCGCTTTCGTCGCATCAGGTCACAAACACGGATGCTATAGGCTAATGACGTGATATTGTTGTGAATATTTCATTCATTTTTTTCATTTTCACGAAATGGAGTTTGTCGCACGTACTTATGGGGATTATGGAAATTATGAAGTGTGGATTTTTTTATCGATTTTAAGCGTCGGTTATATATAGGGGATGATGAGGGATGGTATTTTTATGTTAAAATGTAGTAGGAGGTGTATAATGTGAACAAGTTTACAAATACATATGACCTGCGTGTGGGTGAATATTTCACGCGAAATTCGTAATGTTTACACTAACGGGACGTGTATTTGCATTTAAATGCAAATTTGCTGTATGCAGAGGTGAAAAAAGGACAGTTTGTTGTCCAATAACTGATGCGCGTGGCGACTCTCGTCATGTAAAGCGCACTTTTTTATACGTTTCGCGTGTCGATAAACTGCACACGTATCTGTGAAAATGAGTGAATATCGTCGGTGAAATTTCACTGGCACATATATATTAAGCGCTTTCATCGCGAGATGAAATTTATTATTTCGAATATATTCTAATTTATATCCCAATGTTATAACGGTCGCACGAGATATACGCATATAATATGATAAATGATAATTCCTCATAATGGCGCAATTAAAAATACGTTGTCTAATCTCATTTTTGCTTAATCTTCGCATAAATGCATAAATTTCAATTTCCCCGCGCACATAATAACAGCGCGCGAAGCTTAATTAAAGCCTCGAGAGGCAGCAGACGAACAGAAGTACCTTAAGTGGTAATAATGTTCATCTCCATACCATATCCACACACACACATTAAAAAGAAGGAGAGCTTTTAAAAAAAATGTACCAAAAACCCATGCTACAGCAATAACACATCCCGCACCTGAAATCAAATCACGCCTGCAGCATATCGCTATATCCTAATAAACAAAGCACACTGCACGCCTGCGCCCAAAGCAAACACGGCCATATATGCACACATCCGCGGACAAGGTCGCACTCGAGAAAACATCGAGTGTAATCCAGTCGACAGAGCCGTGGCTGATGGGTTGACAAGCGATATCGTGCCTCGCATTATACCCGAGCAATAAACTCTGACGAATGTCCTGCTGCCCTGTGTGTGTGTGCGAGCGATATCCCTTTGCGCGTCGTCATTGCGAGCCGATCCCGAGTGAGAGTGTCTATATACATGGCCAGCGGCATCGATCTCTCGCACACGTCTGCACATTTCTATCAAGCGCCTAAAGTGAATTAAGCTGATGCGTGACTATAATAACATTATAGACTAGGAATTTGAAATGAAGGGTTTTTTTTAGACGGTTTTGCTTTAAATTTATCGGTGTCCAGATTTTTCTGTATTGCGTGTCCTTTAATTAGGTGAGGTTTTTTTTTATCGCTATACGTTAAAAATTCGCAGTGAACCGTAAACTTCAAAGCATCAAAAGAAAATTTCGATTCACGTACTCTTTTACTCTCTGAATAATATACCGCGCACGATAAAAGCCTTGAAAGAGCTCTCGGCTTCAAAGTCAGAGAGCAGGGAAAAGGACACGGGCAATCGAAACGGGAAAACGCTCAAGGGGACGTCTCGTGACGCATGAAAACGCCAGAGCGATGGGCGCCAACGATAAGCGACGTTCGATCGTAAAAATGTACACAAGCGCGCGCAACGATTACGGAATTAATATAAGAGGCGCGACTTCACCACCGCCGTTGACCTATATGTATATATAGGCTGTATAATAGTTACCACGCGCGCACTTCCGTTGATAAAGTCACTTTGAGTTCGATTGACACTGCGTTACAACGAGTTTCTTTTTTTACGTTCAACGTTTTGGGATAGCAAATTTTTTTAACGATGTAAAAGTTTACGCAATTTTGTAATGATAATAAATGAAGAAGATAAAATTATTGGCGACGAGCGATTCGAAATTGATATGGTTAATCCCGGCGATGATAAAATGAAAAGCGCGCGAAAAAAACGAGCGCTTATATCTCTCAACGGCATATTTATGCCGCACTTCATTTGTAAATACAGATTACAAACAGGCATCGACACTACAAAATTCATCGAACGGTAAAGTATTTGCGATTAATGCACGCGTATGGCAGCAGAGTGTTTATATACGCGTAAAATGCTCACGGCGTGTATATGCATTGATGCACGAGGAAGTGATCATTGGAATAATGCAGTAGGTCAGAGTCAGGCGCCAAATGGCGTTTATTTATAATGCATATTATGTGTATATACCTCAGCTATTATCGGTCGAATTAATTTCGTTCAATCGTGAGAGTCTTTGACCCGGAAGAAGTTTGCTTCTACTCCTTGGGGGGCTGCATAGGCGTTGGATATAATAAAGACGTAAAAATATGGATAAATATTGTGCTGGAAATCGTGCATTTTACCGTATTATTATGAGATGTGTTTGCTTAGGGGAGTTGAAGTAACGCTTTGAGTTTTCTTTAAAAATGAGATTGGGTGATGGGGAGGGGTAGAAATTTTTATCGATAAAACGTTCTGTACGCAATGACGTAAGAATAGACAAGACTGAGGCTTTACCAAACTTCAAAGCTTTGTTCTTTGAAAATTTTGCAAAAAATTTTTATCGATAAAACTTGATAGAATACTTGAAAGATTTAAAACTGGCTTAAAAGGCTACTTAGAATTTCGCATACTTAATTTAAGCTTCTTACCTTCTCTGAAAGTTTTTCAGACTTCACCTGGCTTAATTTTGTTCATGTATAACGTATATCTCTGTTTAACAAAACCAACTAAACGGAAATCACGCGACTGAGATACGGTCGATGACTCTTTGGTGTTTCTATCTCAGATATGCATATGTACACACGAACGTCGTCAAGGTTGCACTTGCACGCAACACAACGATTTTGATAAGACGCCGGCCTCTTCTAATGAACGCTCTAGTTGTTTTGACGGGGATATCATTTGGGAAAAATCAAAATTTTCTGCACGTAGACGCTATAACCCCGTTTTCCGTATCAGCTGATATGTGATGAGTGAAATATACAGCGTCAACGAGATAGCGCATGAATAAACGGAAATAATTGGGAGGATCGATTTTTTTTAATTTTAATTTATATTTATACCAGTAATTCCGATTACCGCGAATCACTCAACAAAATGATAAATGCGTGAAATGATAAATAAAAGTAATCGATATGATAAAATGATTTTATGGACACGATCACGATAACGTTGTTTACCAACAAGCATAATTAAAACATTAACGATTATTAAAGCATCTCGATAAAACGATGGGATTTGCGAATAACTGAAACACACATTAAAACTGCTGAATGCAGTGTCAGCAACGTTGAATATAATCACGAGAAACAAGGCACCGCAGTGCAGAGATTCTCAACTCGCGCAACTCTTTCGGAAAGTAGTCTTTCCGAGTTTTTCTCATCCGTTGACTTAACGAGCCATGAATTTCGCAAGTTATTTCTTCGCCAGTTTCTCTCTTGCGCTTTCTTGCTCACTCTGTTTCAGCTCTCCCGAGATATCTTCGAGTAACCCTGGAAGTAAGATAAGACTCTGTTAATAGAAGTGGAGCCCTGGAATATGCTGATTTTGCCTGTCGTTCAGGCTCTATATATATCCATCCTTCGCAGTTGGAGATTTAACGTCATTTTAGTATGGGTTTTATGCTTATCCCACCCGTGGCTTTTAGTATTCTCGGATATGATTCACTGTTCCTACTTTCGGTGGAATACTAATTTTTATTTAATAATCTTGATAATCTAAGTTTATCTCGATAACAAATGCAAATGTTTATCGAAGACACAAGGATCGAGCTTTCGTTAGGCTAAAATGTGCAGGGATAAGAAAAGAGCGATACATCGGTCTGGCCACACCAATAGCTTGGGAGGAGAGAGAGGAGGAAAGTTAAAGCCTTTTGAGGTCAGCCGATCCAGTGTGGTCTTCCATTCAGATAAAGCCAGTAGTGTGAGTACCATTACGGTCGGACGAACTCTGTGGTCCGATTAAATGTAACAGTTCCCTCTTAGTTCTCTAACGGAGATTGATAACGAGCGTCCGTTCGAAACATTAAACGAGATTCCGATTCGTAAATGGTGGGCGCTTGTTCTCTACATTCCTTTTATGGCGTGACAAAAGGTCGTCATTTTCTTTTAAAATTCGCTATCTCGTAGTTGCACTTGTGCACCTGATATTACTCTAGCTCTAATATATCTAAGAAAATGATAATCAAGAGAGCGAGAAGCGAGAAAGCGCGAACATTTTCAGAGACCCGAAAAAAAGTCAGTATCGTAGCTAGAAACGAGAGACTAGCTAGAAAGAGAGAGGTGAAGCAATTTCGCACTGTCACCTAAAAGACTAGCTAGTGGCCTTCTTAACTAAAGTACCCTCCTCAAGACACACCAAATTGCTTTTATGTTCCTCATTCCTTTCACATGTCTAATCTTCCAACGCTGTGTTCTATAGTATTGTCTAAGTGATAAGCAAACTCGCGATAAGGGTTCTTGCTAAGGCAGTATTCATTCTTTCCTTGTAAAAGCAATTCGAATGATTCTTAAAAAAAAAATGTGAGATCGAGAGATCGATGAGACTATTAAAATATTATCGAACGATTTTCCATGAAATTCGAAATTCAAATTCTCCATTAACGCGATCGAGATTTACCCTTTTCAAATCTCTCTCTCTCTCTCACTTTTAGTTTCTCGCTCATTCTCAATACGCTCCTTTATCGCGCTCAATCTTCCTCTCTTTCTCTCCCAGTCCATTTCCGCTACTTTTCCACAACTCCGTCTATTCATCCTTTTACTCCTCTCTCTCTCTCTCTCTCTCTCTCTCTCTCTCTCTCTCTCTCTCTCGCGCGCGCTTTCAATTATTCCACCTGTCCCTCTCTCGCTGATCTATCTCTGGAGAAACTTGGTCGAAACTGCGGAGAAAAAGTTCCTCTCCATCTTTGTGCGAAGAGCAGCTCTATATAGGTATATGTAGGTACAGCGTAAAAATAAGGAAAGCTTTCGAGAAACACAAGCCCGGGAACGTCTACGAGCTCGTAAAACGCAAAGCCACGAGAGTCGCCCATATGCACGACGCAGCTCTTTATCACGACGGGGAAGAATTTTGCTCTTCCTCGGTTTTATTTTTCGCGCGTAACTACAAGCCACGGACGGCGGCGACGAATTTCTCGCGAAACTTGTTTAGACCCGCGACTGAGTGCTTCCATTTTTAGGGAGGGTTACTGCCAGCCTTTTGTCGGAATTTTTTAGACGGCA
>UCQR01074924.1:4201-17735 GCA_900474235.1 Cecidostiba semifascia
AGCAGATAAAACGCAGAAATGAATAATTCAAGAATATTATTCGCAGGTTTAAAAATCCATTGCAATTAAGTCAGTCGCTTTCTATGCAAATTAGGGGCACTAACATATTTGTGCGAATGCTATCTTGAATCTAAAAGCTGATTATTATTCCGCGCAAGTTTCTCTCGTTGATTAAACATTCGTCGTATTCACTGAGAGAGTTACACGTAAGATCTGGACTTGCTCGGTGTAGTTCACGTATAGTAGAACAGCTGTACCGAGTTTTTAAAGAAGAATTGAAGATTCACTTGCTGATATGCTCAGTTTGAAATAATGTACCGGCAATTAAGCTAGAGCGAACGAATGAATTAATTAGACCTGATGCGCACGCGGTGAGAGTACATGGATACTTTTGGCATATCAAAGTTTGATACCACTCGCAGAAGGTGATAGAAATAAGAGATGGGTGTATATGGCACGCGATCGCGCGCGCGCGCGCGCCGAAATCAATAACCTTTCCGAACTTCGTAAGCCACTACTGTCAGAGCTTCGGAGAGTAAATCTTGGAAAAGCCAATTTAATAAGACTCTCGCTAGACGAGATTAATGACGCGTGTTCTATGATTAAGTGGATGCAATAGTATAGCAACATTAGCAGCACCGCGCCGCGCATTGAATTGATTATCGGGCTTAGCTGCCTTGGCCAAGATCAATTTTTCCCGCGATTCCCAGCCGAGAGAAAGAGCTTTTTCGGCATCCAGAAAGCGACGAGTGGAACTGATCCGCAAGCAAGCAAGTCTGCTGAGCTCCGCAATTTATACTCGTCGCGGCGGGCCAAGGTAATGCGCGGGAAGAAGTTTCGGGAGTAGCGGCATTAATTACAAACTGCCAAGGAAGCTAATCTGTATGAATGGCATTTTAAAAATCAATTAACTCTCGTTTACGGCTGAGGAAGCCCAGTCATCAATATAACATACACGAGAACAGCCTAACCACTGTTTGCAGTATGGTCAGTATAAGTAAAGCGCAGCACTTGAAATTTGCACTCGGCCGACATGCTCGAGCTGGCGGCGATAATACGCTTCGGGCTGGAATATAAGCGACGAGGAGTGCGCGCGCGAACTCGTTGAACAATAAGATGAGAAAACTTTCGTAACGCGCGCCGCCGCCACTTAGCACGCAAAGTGCTACCTACTGTCAAACTTGATTCTTCCAACTTTGCCTGTGGGTTTCTCGAAACAGCTGTCGTCAATGGAAAAATCACGATTCTGCATTTTTTCGACCGAACTATATGAGTGTATACGCGGAAGGATGGTGCGGTCATTTTTTTTTATTACGACCCACTTTTCACGGAGAAAAAAAAGTGAATTTTTAATAAAGACGAAATTCCCTATTCCGTTTTCCCAAAAATGACCTACTCACTGCGTAGGTTTTTTCCTCTTAGTCCTTGTGCAATATTTAGCACACACACACGTGTACAGCTCTTTGAGCTGATATCGGCGAGAAAGAATTTAGTTTAAATTATGGATTGAGGAAAAAAACGTGTAAAATAACAATTTTATATTTTTGATACTTGTTATAACAAAAATAGAAGCATCGCAATAGCTTTCAGGTGTTCAGCGAACACGTTGTCATTTTCATATATTCATATAAGGAACGAAAACTCAGCTCTCTAATCCGTTGATATTTAACCGAGCCTCAAGCTCAAAACATACAAACCCGATTGTAAGCGATTTCACACGATAAATTCAATGGTCTCAGCCATATAGCCTCTCTGCAGCTCAAGTATAGATAGCGAATGCTAGAGCGCGCGAGTTCCGGTCAGTCGTTCGGTATTAATACGTGACTGTATATTTCATAGGCTCTCGTATCTGGGTCATGGCGGATAAATAATCCATCCTCTCTCCTATACGTGTAAGCCGGCTCCTATCTATATAGATCGCGAAACGAAGGAGGGTAATAATACATAATACACAAACGAGTATTATCCGAGACAGTAGCTCTATTAGAGATAGCGGCGGTTACCTTGAGATTCTGGCGACGATACTCCCGAGTCTGGACGAGGTAGTACTTGTAAACGTGGTAGGGCAGCGATCGTTTCGTCTCCTCGCCGATCCAGCGCTGGGGCTGAGGAGGCAGCAGCAGCAGATTGCTGGGTCCAGGGGTGGCCGGGCGTCCGGGTGACCGGTGGCTCCCGGTCGAGCGGGCCCCCGGCGAACGGCCCCGATGATACTGCTGCTGCTGCTGGTTTGGCTGCTCCTGCTGGTGCGAGTGGTGCCGCTCCAAAGGTGGCGAGCGGCTGAGCGAGAAGCTGCGCGAGGCAACGAGGGCATGCGGCAGCGGATGCGTGTAGTAGTGCGGGTGCCGATGGTGGCCCATGCGGTGCCAGTCGAGCCTCGAGAGCCGGCTGCAGGAGGCCGAGGCGGCAGTAGCCTGCTGGAAGACCGAGCAGTGCTGCTGCTGCTGCTGCTGCTGCTGCTGGTGGAAGCCGAGCACAGGCCTCAAGCAGACCCGACAGGCCGGCGGCGGGCCCGAGAGCTGCAAGTGCTGCTGGCAGCATAGCAGGGTCGGTCTGGGGCTGCTGCCGAAAGCTGCGAGTTGTGCTGCCCCGGCCGAGGCGGGGTTCATGACCAAGCTCACATCGCCGCGACTAGGCGCCTCCTCTGCAGCCGGCCGATCTCGCGCTCATCATGAGACGTTTGCTGCTACTGCTGCTTCTTTGATGCGCGCGCCAGCTTTTATCTTCCAGACTGCTCTTGATTGGATATCAAATTTTCACGTCCACGCTGCTTCCTCTTCTTTATCCGCTCGTAGTCGCTTTTCGCAAACACACACACACACACGTACTACACACTCAGTCTCAGAGAGTTTCTCTGCGGTACATAGCCGGATCGTCTGGCTGATACTACTATATACCGAGCCTGTCGATGCCACTTAATGCGCGCTCGCGAGCGAACGGGCCCAACGCCAACTCGGGATTTCTCTCAGGCAAAACTCGAGCAGTCAGCCCGACCGCTGTGCGAAACTTTGCTCGGCTCGAGCTCTGCTCTGCAGCAGTCGCGACGTCTTAAACTTTTCGCGCAAACTCTCCTTGCCGCCACCACTGCTGTCTTCGTCGTCGTCTACTCCCTTATAGCACTTTGATAAATATCGAATTAGAAAGGCACACATTGAGGAGTGCTAATTCCTGACAACGCGCAACCGCCGTTTATTTTTCTATATATTTTGACGTATATACCTACATTTCGGAAATTCTCTCTTTGCAGCGTATGCAGTAGTGTGCGGGCTCTAAAAGCTCGAGTTAAAATCCATTAAAGAAGGCGAGCGCCAGTAGAGAGCTACTCGCCTTCTTTGTTGACACTGAGCAAATAAGCCAACGTTTTCTAGCCGAGCTCGTCCGAACAACGGAGTTTTCAGCTTTTTTGAAAAATAAACTCACTTTCCAAAGAGATTTCGAGATGGAGAGAGAGAGAGAGAGAGTGTGTGTGCGACGCTATACTCGGCTTCTTTCCCCGCGGGCTATTCGAGGCAGACGTGTCAAACCGTTAAGTGTGTAAGTAGCTCGGACGAGACAGAGGGAGTACATGGAAGAGGACGGATGAGGTAGAAGGAAGGAGCCACGACAGTCGCGCGTAAGAAGAGAGACCGTGTGCGTGGCTTTGAATATAAAACAGTATAGCCGCGTGCTGGCTGATAAAATAGAGCCCGTATATGGTGCAAGCTCCGTAGGCATCAAGCTCATACGTGCGAGCAGTCGAAAGCCAGAAAGAGAGAGAGAGAGAGAGAGAGAGAGATGTACGTGCGGGGGACACGTTTATGCCTTAAAATTTCATACGGCTATTCCTTTCGCGCGCTTCGAGAATCAACGGCCGATGGGTTACTGGACGGAACGAAAGACTGGGAATAGAATATAGTCTTACACGTGACGTTTTTGAATGAATAATATTTCAATGGACGTGCGTTGAGGCGCACGCGTGTACTTGTTATCCCGGCGAATTCGCAATATTAGGAAAAATACAGAAAGTGCAAGGAAATATAACACGTACGAGAGCGTGAAACTGAATTTCACGCCGCGGACTTTTCATGAATTTTCTTTTTTACGCGCGCGCTTTCTATACCCTCGTACATGCCCTACTGCGCGCCAGTGTTTCCGGCTGGCTACGCTTTTTCATACACTCGGTTCATAAATTTCGGTTCAAATCAGTATATATAGGCGAAAGTTTTTCTTTTTTTTTCGCTCTTATCTTTTTGTCGCAACGTTTTCTAAACCACACACACACACATACAGATAGTCGCGCACAAGAGGAATCAGCAGATATAGACGCGCCGCGCGCATAAAATTTATCCCATCTGCCGCGAGCCATTTCGCAAATTTATGACTCTTGGCAATAAAAAAAAAGAGGGAGCTTGGCCTCGGATTCCTCTGCAGTCCGTGGCGGCCAGTTTATTCGATAACGCGCGGCAAAAAGTATGGCAATCAATGAATTTTGCCCGCAAGCCTCAGGAAACAAAAGTTTCGTCATCCCTTACACACAGGCTTATCAAAGCTCGGGGTGTTAAGAATAGCACATATACACACAGAGAGAGAGAGAGAACGAGAGGAGAATACACAAAGAGAGAGAGAGAGAGAGAGAGAGAGAGTGTGTGTGTGTGTACAATCGTAGCTGAAACATTTTCTGTTTACGTAAGGTCTTGGCTCGGGGCAAGCTAGAGGAGACCGTGTGCCCTGGGCACGAAGCCATCGCTGAAGCGTCGTGCGGCAAGCTGCGTGTATAACAACCTATATACGTATATATATATATAGAGAGAGAGAGAGAGAGTAGACCGCTGCATCACTCGATTTTCCAACTCGGTATATTTCCGAGGAGCGATTTTCCTCGCGCGCGGAGAGAGAGAGAGCGAATTTTCTCTTTTTTCTTCCGACCGCTCGACCGTGTCTAAACGCATCTTCGGCTTTTCCATTTCCTATATTGCTCAGTCGCGCACGCGACGACTATACGAGTTTCGAGGGATTTTCTGCATGCGAAACCCAAGTGAGAGAGAGAGAGAGTCTTCTTGCTGGGCTGCTTGGCAACATATCAAAAACGCGCTCTCCCGTTTTATTTTTCCTTTTTTTCCGCTCGAGCAGAGTTCTTTATATTCCAGCGCAGGCCCGCGGCAGCCGGCGCGCTAGCTCTATGGAGGACTTTAAAATCGCTCCACAAATTATCGAATGATTGCACGCGGAGAGAGAAAGAGAGAGAGAGAGAGAGATGACTAATCGTCCTCCGGCTGCGCAGCTTCGCTAAATCAGAAGTTAAAATATCGAGCAGTTGTGAAACTCGCTTTAGTTCTCTATATACGCTCTTGAGAGACTTTAAATGGCGATTCATCAAAATCCGACTTTTCTCAGAACCATTCACGAGAGCGATATTATATATTATACATATCCATCGAACGCTTTCGATCTTTGAGCGTGAAAAACTCGCGCAATGGAATCACGCTTCAAAGCACTCGATAATTAGTTATTAGACGCACACACCCGAGGAAGAAAAAAAAAACGCATGGGCCACTTGACTATACCGGCAATTAGTGACCCCCCTCCGCGTGTTTCCGTAAAGCTACTGCCACCCCCTGTAGCCGGTAATCAATAAATCGCGCTTCTCACACGCTTGGCGCGAGTAGAGAGCGTGTAATATACCTTTTGACTTTGCGCGCTTTATAATATTTCGCGCCAAGCGTATAAAAACGTCCTTGTAATTTCGTCCCAATTTTTTTTTTCCGCATAACGAGTCGCAGCTTAGGTTGTGTATACAGCCGAGTTCATGTTCGCGCTGCAATCCCTGCAAAAAAAGGACAGCAGCAAAGTTGCCTCGAGTACAGTGTGTGTGCCATTAGAAAAAAGCAAAAACTTTCAACAAGTTGGTGGGGAGGGAGGGGGGGAGGAGCCCAGTTCAGCAGTGTAGAGTGCTGAACTTGGCGCAAGAGAGCGCTAAAAAGTTGATATATAACAAGGCTGCCGGTGGTTCCAGCAAAAAAAAAAGAAGGAGAAGACGAGAGTAGCTGCCGCGGCTAGAAGAAGAAGAAGAAGAAGAAACGAGTCATACTGGTTTTATAGGGCGAGAGTGAGAGAAAAAAAAATAAAGTAACAAGTCGCACTGTGTGCTCTACTGCTGATGCTCCAACACTCATGCAAATGCGAAAGTAGGTGTAGGAGCGAGAGAGAGCGGGTGATATAAAAGAACAAGGTGTATTGGAGTAGAGAGAGAGAGAGCAAAGTGGGGAGAAACGAAGCTCCGCTGGTATACACACACACAGTGCGCGCGTCAACACTCGAAGGGATAATAGCGCGGCTGATAGCAGCGAATGTATACTATTAGCGCGAGGGGGAGATGTATCGGCAGCGCGGTGGAAGAAAAAATCTCGCTGGGAGGAGTAGGGGTCGAGCCGCGCGTCACGTTCAGAATCTAACGCGCGTATATAGATATATACAGCACTCGGCTTGATGGCGAAAGAAGAAGAAGAAGAAGAAGAAGAAGAAGAGAAAGAGGAGAGAGAAAAAAAAGCGCTGAGGCCTGCAGAGAATGAATGTTAAAATGCTGGCAGCAAGCGTGTTTTCATGCTCGGATGCAAACAAAGAGAGTCTCGATGACAAAACGCGCGCGCGGAGTCTCAATGCTCCCCCCCCCCCTCTTTCTCTCTTCGCGTGTTCGCTGTTGCAGAGGGGAAAGACACACAAGGAGTAATACCTTGTGTCTCTCCGGCCGTTTCTCCCCCTCTATCCCTTCGGCTCTGAAGGCCCGGAGGCTTCTCTCTGAGGACTCTTGTAATTTGGCCTCTCGCCCAAACGCGAAAGAGCGAGAGAGTGAGAGAGAGAGTATTGCTACACATATAGCTTCTGTACGAGCAAACACACACATACACACACAGCAGCAGACTAGTATATAGGGCCTACAGCATCACCACTGGCTTAACGTGTTTTCCCTGCAGCTGCAGCTCGATCCGGCGGCGCATTATTGGCCGCCCCCGCGAGTAGTACAGTAGTCCCGTAATTAAATGCGCCGCGGTACTGCCCCCCCACCCTCCGTAATGGCCCTCGCGTTATATTATCGCCGAAGAAAGCTCAGAAGCAAGCTTGGTATATACTATACACAGAGCCGCTTTTTGTGTATGTGTGTGCCCTCTCTTGTGTATATCGGCCCAGGCATTATGCATCAACCACCGACGACCTCGATTCTCGAGCGCGATATGAAGCAGGCTTCTTAATTGCTTCGAGTGCTTCCTGTGAGAAGAATCCGATATGGCCTGGGCGCGAAGCATCAGCCTCTTCTCTCTGATGCGCGGCTGTATAGACTCGAAAGCCCGTGAAATCGACATCACGCTTCTCTCTCATCCCTCGCCAGCAGCAGCACAACAGAGAGCAGCTTATTTTACGATAACTCGCACTTTCGCCTGCTCCGATATATATTTCGGGATTATATATCGCCACCGCTCGCGCGCGCGCGCGCGCGAGCAAGCGAACAATCGATCTTTTTATATACTATATATACTCGGGGCCTCTTGATCTTCCCTTATATATATATAGGTATACGTATACACGGCAGAGTAGTAGCAGGCGTGCTCTCGCGTAATCTCTCGATACGCCCGGAAATTCAGGTCCACGCCATTCGACGTCCCCTCAAAACAGTTCATCGGAAAATCCCAGATACGCAGGCAGCTCGCGACGCCCCCCTGGGGAGAGTGAGGAAGCAGAGGCAGCAGCAGCTCCTCGCTCTGTGTCGAGTTCGAAGGAGGGGACGAGAGAGAGAGAGAGAGAGCTATGGGCCAAGGAGTATAGGTGGAGGGGCCACAACCGCCACAGCGCTGAAAGACGAAAGCTTTCTCTCTCTCTCTCTCTTACTCCCTTTGGACTTGCAATGGTCCTGTGCTGCTGCTGCTGCATTTTGGGATCGATAATGTATTCTTCTTCTTCTTTCGTCGCTGCCTATAATATACTTCTTCTTCTTCTTCTTCATTCTTTTTTCTTCGCTTCGCTGCACGTTGAAACGGCCTCTGTTTGCTCATCGAGTTTTATGCTCGTTAAGTGCACACGACGGGGATTTCGGAAGATTAAGTTACACTTCGGACGGGATTTAATTAAATTTTCAACTCTCTCTCTCTCCCTCTGTAGCACCACCGCCGCCGCCGGTGAGCGCGTCCTGCATTCGCGAGTGTGCGGACATGAAGATCTTCCTCAGGCCGCAATGTACAGGAAACGATGCGCGGCAATCGATTGAAATGACACGTGGCAACCTGACGACGACGACGACGACGACTACAGTTGTTGCGAGTATAGTCGGGAACGACTTTGTCGCGAGACTTGCGCAATTACGAACGCTCTCGAGATTTTCACGGTTATCATCATCAGCCATCGGAAACAGGCACTGCAGTAGCTCGCGTTAATTTAATCTCGGACGAGCGCTGAGGCTCGAGTTGTAGTGTGCTGGAGGTGAAGTTGAAAAGTTTGCAAAAGTATTCATTTCGCGCCTTTCGGTGTAGACGTGTGTATGTCTGTGTGTGTGTGTGTGTGTGTGTAACGAGTCTTATTACGCATTGTGCTTGGGATACTAAAAAACGAGGCTGAAGGATGCGCGGTGCTTACAGATTCAAGCCGAGAATGTAACTGCTAACGACGTGCACACGGCACGTGGACTGACGAATTGAAAACGCGCAAAGTAATTTGCGGCATTACTCGTTCGCGCGCACGTTTGCATTAAAATTAATGAAGCAGCTATACACAGCAGTATCTCTGAGAATTGTGGAGTAGTATAGCGACGGAAGAATGGCTCGGAAAATAAAGCAGAGAGCATTACAGCGCTGCTAATGGAATAATATGCCGCCGAGTATAGAATTTCGGAGAATCAATTAGCGAGATTTCTTCGACGCACGCCTTTTGGCTTATATTAGCTCCGGCTATATGTATACCTTTATCGTGTATATATCGTATATACGTATAGAGACACATCGTCTGAAGGGCATAAGAGAGACTTTTGAGAAGTCAGCATCAGCAGTCGAGAGAGAAAGCCAAGAGTGTATAGACTCGAAAAGCTCGGAGCTTAGAATAACGCAGAATATATTGGTTCCTGCGGTTAGCGGCAGCTGCTGCCATGGTAACATTTGTGAGTTACACCGCTGCGGAGTCGGGATCGCGTAGAGAAACGGGCCGACGGGCTCTGTGTATATGTGTGTGTTGTGAGGCGAAGATTCACAGAAAGCTAGAAGGGGAGTGTAGTCGCTCCGAAGAATGACTACTGAGCACACACACAGACGAAACACCATCAGCAGTAGCAGCAAAGAGGGGGTGGAGAGGCTCGTTGATAAGGCATCACTAAACACGTATAAAGCGAGCCAGTCGCTCGGAAAGATGATTGCAATTTAGCTTCCAGATGAGAACGTGTATATATATACACGTCCTTAGACAATGCCAAAGATAATCGAGGGGATAGCTTGTCGTCGCGTTATACCCGGAGAATGTCCCTCGCTGCTGCTGCTGTCCCTCTTTATCTCCATCTGTGTGAGAGCCGCAGTGTCTGTCCCTCTGTGTCGCGCGCGTGCGCTCACTCCTGCGGCTGAAAAGGGATTACGTTAACTTACGACTATTTGTGTGACAAGGAGAGACGACTGCAGACACACGGCAATCGGCCAGCCATCAGCCTTCCGTTTCGAGAGAAAGCCAAGCTAAAGCCACTATATGTACATACGTGTGTGTATGTGTGTGTATATATATACGCGATACATTCGCACTGAAAGCCTGCTTATAAATTTTATACGCCGGGATTCGCTTGGTTAAGCTAATAAAATCTCGTTTTCGCAGAGACAGCCACGTGACAAAGAAACCGCGCGCATACCGACACACGATGCATCAGCACTACTGCTGAGAGATGAGGGAAAAGGTATTTAACGAGAGCTTTGTGTGTTCACTGTCCCTTTTGGCTATATAACGCGCTGCATTTGTCAGGTTGAATAATAACAAAGCCTTTTCTTCTAATACTTCGTTTTATACCTATCGTAGCGGAAACGAAGCAGCGACCAGTCACCTCGCATTGTTATCGTCTAACAATAAAAAGAGAGAGAGAGAGAGAGAGAGAGAGATACGAAACTATGCGACTGCAGCTGGATGAATTTTTCCAAATGGAATGTATGTATATATTTTTTTTCGAAATAATGGCCTCATTATCGAATTTTGAATTTTAAGTATATCGCAACACTCTGAAAATTTGATGCATTCAGCGCTTCGAGCATGCATAGTTCATTCGGGCGCATTATCGTTTTCCGATCGATTGCTAATATTAGGAATCTATTCATTATTCCTTCGACCCTATAAATAAAACAGCGCAGTATATTAGCATCAGCAGTATCAGTAGTAGTATAGGGGGTTCTGAGAAAGATAGGCGGTATGAATTTCGAACATAATGTGATTCCCAGCTGAGCAACAGCGCATATATATCCGTGTATACTTATATACTGTACACCATCAGGAGAGGGTAACATTTTGACAGAGTACTGCGGAAAAGACGAATCCGCCATTGTTGAGAAACAACAATGGAGAGAGAGAGAGAGCGGTGCTGTTGCTGCTGCTGCTGCTGCTACTGCTGCGCGACGAGTGAATAATAGACTGGCGCGTAAAATATGAGCCTGTTCCGCATATTACGTGCTGCTGCTCTCCGCCGGCCAGTAGTACAGCGCGATATTAGTCAGACGCGACTCGAGTATTTATCAAAGTCAGAAGCGATGACGCGCGACACACATCTTTCCGAGAGTCGTTTCACGTCGCACTTTATCCTCTGTGTGTGTGTGTGTGTCCCGCTCGTGTTTTACACCAGTATAGTCCAGAGACTGCAAGGATATGGAGGTATAGAGCGAGGTATAAAGCTCCCGGTGGTTCCGGCGGAAGGTAATGGTGCGACCGATTCCGCCTGCAGGAATTCTCCCGGGGGCGGCCGAGCAGGAAACGTCGTATACCGATGGAGCCTCGCCGGCCGACATCCTGATGCAAGATCCTTCCTTTTCTGCCACAGCGAGGACAGGCCAATTCGTCGAGAGTCCCTGCAGCGCGAGCTTTTTGAGAAACGACGATGACAGACTGCTATCGAAGAAAAAGGATCGTAAACATGCGGGATAGTGTATGAGAGACTAAATAGTGCGACTGTATAGTGACACCCTTTCAGATTTTTTCTCGCCGTAAAAAAAAGCTCTAATCCGGAGGTGCTAACAACGCCGTAAATTTATCTGGCTATATACGCGGTTAAAAAGATCGTATATGTACGAAGCCAGCAATAAAAAAACAGAGCGAGAGCAGTAGAAAACGTGCGCACGGCCTAACCTCAGTACTGCGCCGCATCAAGTTTAATAGCCCGCGCTGCATGCAAGAAGCCGGCCGTTTAATTCCATAAATAGCTTCGTATATAAGCGGCCATTCGAATATAAGAGTGATAAGGGAAATTAAGCCGGCGACTCGAAACGACATCGTATAAAAGCCTACTATGCGAAATCGGGCCAGTGGCTGCGCACACTGTGTGTATACACTGCAAAGCAAGTCTGCAGCCGCACGAATCTCGTATACTTAATCGAGTGTTGGTGGTAGTGCAGCGCCGTCTCTCCCCCCTCCCCACCCTGTACCTCTCGAGAGTCTCGCGAGACCGACTCCCTCGCTCTCGACGAGCTTGCAGATATGTATGTATATATGTACGCGCACACGCTTGCACAAGGGACGGTCCATACAGCAACTCTGTTTACAAGCTGAAATATGTTGGCGCCACGGATTTCGCGAGAGGGCGAACGGCACTGCGTGGGTGCTGCAGTGCCGCGTCCCCTCATACACACGCACACACTGCAGCGCATTCTGATTTAGCAGAGGAAATCGATTGCGCTCTCATTTTCAAAGCAGCTCTCTCGCATCTCTCGCTGAACCGCCTGTGCATATATTTCAAAGCTCTCGCGGCCGCATAAATCACACACACACAGACACGGGAAAGTTGGGTGTCGCCGCTCGCGATGAAAAATTCACTCGAGCTAATTGAGAAGCTGCTGCGACGACTTTGATTATAGAGCAGTAGTAGCGGCAAGCAGTGAGAGATAGCGGCTCGTCGTCGTTTTACATGTTAGCCTTGTTCACCGGCTGCTGCTGCTGCTGCTGCTGCTGCATCACCGGCGATCCGCGAGTTTGCGCGTTGGACCCATCATCGCGTATCATATATCTCTCGCGCACTCAGCACACGCGTAATACAATACAACATGAGTAGCAGTGGCAGAAGTAACTGATATACCTATCGTACAGCTAGCGCGATCGCGAATCGACGTGTATATGTGAGAACGCAACGGGGACCGCCGACGTGGACGACGTCGTTTGCGATCTGCGTTCAACGGCGTACTAGCCTCGGCGGCGCCCTGGCCGCCCAGCGCGCGCACTAGCGGCGCCGCCGGCTGCTGCTGCTGCTGCTGCTGCTGCCTCGGCTGCTGCTGCTCTGCTCTGCTCTCTGCTCTACCCTTCCCTGCCTCCACCACTTTACGAAGCGAGCGCCGTCTCTCTTTCCCACCGCTAGCAGCGAGAGAGAGAGCCAGTGCCAGAACTGCCTCCCTCCCCCGGCGGTAGTCGCAGCAGCAACAGCCAACGACTTGCGGCAGAGCTGTAGCCCCCTCGGAAAAGCCAGCAGCAATTTTTGCAGAACCAGCCATTACTAGGCGAGAGAGCCCGGCGCAGCGGAAGAAACGCGCGACTCTCGAGTCTATAGTGTATATAGAGCACGCTATGCTTTGCGCTCTGGGAAAACTGCGCTCGCGGAAATTTCAGACTGCTCTGGGGCGAGAGAGAGAGAGACAGAGCCGCATCACGCTTATTCACTATAGACTACTACTACTACTACTATATATCCAGGAGCCAGCTGCAGCGCAGCGACGCGCTCGGATATCGATTTTAATGCGCGCGGGAATTAGGAGCAGCGACGGCGGCACCAGCTCTCCGCGTGCGATGCAAAAATGGGAGAGAGGGAGGATAATCGGACCAGTGGACCACGCGCGGACGAGACTTTTTTTTCTGCCTCTCCGATTTTCCAGACGGAATTTTCGCCGAAACTATTATAGATATTATAAAAAGTACATAATTAACGGGAGCGAGCAGAGAAACTATACCAATGACAGCCCCTCCATTAATCAAGCGCTCTTATCGTTCGCGCTTTGGAATTTACATGCATATACTCTCTCATTGGGAATTTTTCGAATTTTCCAGAAAACTCGCCGTCGGCTTGCCCGCGTTATTATTAGTCCGAGCTCGCGCGCGGGCTAATTCTGAGGCTTGAACGTCAGAAACGCGCGCGATGAAATGGAGCGAGCATGATAAATTAATGCCTGCGAGCGGCGAGACCGCCCAGACGCTGCATCGTTAGATATTCTGGAAGTCTAGTTAGCAAAAGCTCCGCGGGGACTTTTCGCTGATGATGGAGCCGCCGTCGAGAGGTGAGGCGCGGGAAAGTAGGTGAAAGTCGCGAGGATCGAATAGATGCAAATAAAGATGGGATAAAAAAAGAGATGCAGTCGAGGAC